>VUQG01019442.1:49374-91450 GCA_015106755.1 Etia nguti | reverse complement strand
TTCTTTTATGTTTTTTGTTTTTGTTTTTTTTTTTTTTTTTTTTTAATCAGGGCAGCAAATCTGCATTGGTTATTAGTGTGTAAAATTAGTTCCTGCCCTTTAAGTGTTCTTGGGGTGTAACTGGACATTTTAGACTCCTCTCTCGTGTCTTTTTTTCTCTCTTAGGCTGGTGACTGGTAGCAACACGTCACAACAAAAAAGGAAAATGTGACACGTAATTTGCGCTTTGCTAGCAAGGTCGCAGTAGAAGTAATGAGATGAGAAAGGGTTTTAACTGATTGTGCTGAGACGGGGCAATTTGGAAGCTATTTTGACAAGTGAACAGACATACTGAGCTGGGACTTTCTGCTGTCAGGATTATCTGCAACTGAATTCATCCAGAAAACAACTGTTCTCTGCTAGGGTGAATTGAGATGCTCAGCCAGCCATGAAACAAAGAAATAAACATACAAACTTTGCTTAATTCACTGTAAATATGTAAAATTTGAGGTGATCCAGAGCTATACAGCTTTATGTAATTGATCACCTATTGCAAAATACTTTATAAGTTGTTTATGCGGTGTAATTATAGAGTCATAATTCTTGGCATGCATGACTGACTACATGCCTGTTACCAGTCAGTCGGTACTTGATGGCTTCATATGATGTCATTCAGAAAAAGGTGACAGGCACTGTAAAAACAAAAACAAACAAACAAACAAAAAAACACTGTGCGCAGCAATTAAAATCCACTCCCTGTATATAAAAGATGTAACCGTTTATGGGCCTGAAAGGTGAGGCGAATGTGAAAGTTACACCTGCATTCCTTCTAGCAGCCAGCAGAGGGGTGTCTCATCTGGTTAAAAAAAGTCTGATTGCTTTGAAGACTATGGGAAAAGATCCATTGCTTTACTTGAATTATGACCTCAGTTTTTATGCCTGTGAGCGACCAAGCAGTAAAGGCGTAGAGGACAAAGGAAAAAATGTCTTCAAAAAGGGGCTTTTTTATTTTAACCCTAAAATTAAAAAGTCCAAAGACAAAGTCCAAAATATAATTAGCAGGCCCATAAAAGAGGTCAACTAAATATAACTCTAATCAAAAAGTAACTTCCAGAAACTTAAACAAACAAAGTGGACACAACTCACAAACTGACCTAAACACAAAGACACAGGAGGGTAACCTTTATAGTGGTTTGGCCAAAACATTTAGACACAATAGAGGGAAACAAAAACAAACACCAATACTAACTAAGCACAAAATAACATAGCTAAAGCTAAACCTAAAACACCCCCGTTTCTGACAAGCACTTGGTTGGTCCTGCTGAGCAGGCATTGCGTTTTCAGCCCTTGGCAACACCTTTTGCCCAGACAGGAAACAGCCACCTACCTAAACCAGGTAACTCAAAGAAAGAAAAACATAATTAGTATAACAGAAACATTTTTAGAAAAACTACACAATGCTATCATGTGCGCACATCATAATATCACTGTTAGGTTTAAGTGAAGACATTAAACTACGAACCAAAGGGAAACAAAGGGAAAAAGCGAACCAAGACGAAGCTAAACAAAAACCTAAACTGGGAAAACCAAACATGAAACCTGGCATGGATGCATGGAAACCTGGAAACATGGCGTGAAACACTGACGACCTGACCATGAATGCACAGCTAAACACTTAAATACACATTAGGGTGAAAAGGAAACACACGGGGAACACAGCTGGGACAAATAAACATAATGACAAGACAGGAAGGAAGCAAACACACTGAACATGAGACGCGTGACTGTCAAAATAAAACAGGAAACACGGAGACTAAGACACACGGACTTGACATGGTGATAGGGTAATAGAACTGGAGATGAGGCACGGACATAACTGAGCAACAACTACAGCCAACATGATGGCTAGGGAGAACACACATGACAGATGGAATGGGACATAAGAGGAAACATGTAAACAAGAGAAGGAGATGAGACACAGAGGAAGAGAGAAGGGGGTGGAGACACGAAGGGAGACAAAGACATCACTGAGACACACAAAGGGTCAAAAGACCCAGCCCATGACATACTCACGATCTCAAAAAGCCAAAATGCTAAATTTGGAACTTTGAGGTAAATCCGTATTCTACAAATCAAATCAAACATACCACCACTAAAGCTATCCGTATTCCATAGGACATAATTTTTCTACTTACTTCCAATACTTACTGCACCTTTCCATACCGGTTGTGGAATTAATGATAGCACTCTTTTGTTAAGAAAGCTAGCATGTACAAGAGTATGTGCTTTCCCAGCTTTGGTTAGTCTTTGGTGTGTATGATCTTGTCGTCTTTTGTCCAATATAACCTCCAAAAAAAGTAAGAAAATGAAAGAGCGTTGTCGGTCCTTTTGACTATATTACACTGTATTACACTACACAAATTTTCAGCCCTAAGAACCTACATGTTGGGATTATTATGATATAGTAGATTGCCTGTCAATAGCAATCCCAGGCCAGCCTCTGTAACTTGTATCTACAGTGGCAATTTTTAGTCTGGTTTGCCTTCGCTGACTGCCTACCTGTTGCCTATCATGGCTACTGAATAAATAAAGTCTGCTTTTATCCTTCAACTCCCCGTCTGCTGAGCCCACTTAGTAAAGAATTGTTTCACAAAGTGTCCAACCCACAGTCTGACATCCCTCCTCCAGCTCCTTGGTGGTGTTTGTGTGGTTGGTTTGACTCTCTGGCTCAGGAGAGAACAAGCAGATTAGAAGAAGATATCACGAATTGCTAAGACCTCTGGCTTCTGCACTTTCTAACCTTTCCATGTCTCTCTTCTGCCTTTCAGGCATCCATAAGTTGATTTCAGGTGACGTGTGTTCGCTCACCCACTCACTGTATTCATTATTGACCTTAATGACTGACCTAACCCCTTAACATTCACCCTTCTTTTTTATCCAAAAACACTAAAAGCTTGAGAGCTTTTTGTTCGTTGGACTCTTACAGTAAAAATAATGTGCAGCAGCGATTCAAAAAATAACCTGTGTGGTCTTCAACACAGAAAATCTATAAACCTACAGAAATGGGCTCTAGTTTGCTGTGGTTGTGGTATCTTTAAAAAAGTTTGCACCATTTAAATGTTAAAGTCGTGTGTACCAAAATCATTGGATTTGAAATATGCTGACACTTTTCAAAGCATAGCCACAGAATTTTCAATCACTGATGTAAATTTAAGGGTCAGTTTGAATTAATTTTTTATGTTCAATTTATCATTTTAGTTTAATATTGAGTAACATGTGACTCCCTTATTTGTCATTTACTTTAGGTCGGTGAACCCTAGTTAAAAACAAACCAAAGGACAACTTTGTGTCCACAGGTGAACGGGGATTAGAAACACAGGAACACAAACACTGGTACAAATACTGAGGGAGGACAGAATTTTTTTAATACATAAAAGGGTAATCAAGAAATTAAACACAGGAGGGTAACAAGACTAAAATGAAACCAATGAAGAAAATAGGAAGTAACACTACATACAAGACACGGGAGACAAATGACTGCCAAAATAAAATGAATAAAGAAGTATGACAGAAGAACTAACAAAAACATAGGTTAAATATGCCCAGCAACTTCACAGTAACAGAAACACAGGGGTATGCTAGCAAAGTAGCTAACTAACACAAATAAGGTGTTTACTGAGGTCACACATCAAAACGTCTTTCCAGAGGAGTTGCCCCCTGTTGGTCATTAGAACGAAAGCAGATTTAAGACATTTCCAAATTTATCCTTACAGTCTATGGTTTTTCCTAACATGGAGGTTTTGGTAGGTTTAGTTTGACACTATTAAAAACACATGGCTGGTTCACGAGTTGATTTTAAGATTTTTTCTTTTTGCCTCAGTATGCAAACACACAGTATTCAGGAGTATTTCTCCATAAGTTTAACACATCGTGCTAGGAAATGAAACATGACAGAGAATTTACTGATGAAGAAGAATTAAAGAATCTGGTTACAGAATGCAGTGTTACGCCAGTGCATCAGACCTCCTCTCTCAAATCGAAGGTCTAAGAAAACATGGTGTCACTGGTTTTATATTTATAACCTATTTCAATGAGTGTAAAATGATCCCCTTTCAGAAGTACTGCCAACCTGCGCAGCCATAATCTTTAAGAAAAGGTTTTACAAAAAAAATCTACCTTTGTCAAATAAATGAATAATAAAAGAAAACTCAAACCTTAAAAGTGCATTAGGAATCTACAAGAGTTAAGAGTTCTTTTTCAGATAAATGTTTGGGGATGTTTGCAGATGACATTGGTCCTCCAGAGATGTGTCATCGTGTGTAAAGAGCTGATCTGCCAGCGTAATACAGCAGAGTTACATAAGCTTCAAGGTTTTAATGTTTTTTGTTTCCAGTTGTTTGTCTCAGCAGTCACACCAGGACATTATTTATTTAAATAGCTGAATGACCCATTCATTACATACACAAGTAATTCAATCGTGATTGTGTACCTGAATGCTGAATTGTCTGTTAAAGCGTCGATTATTTCCCAGTCCTCCCTCTGGGTGTGGAGGTGGTAGTAGTGATGGTGGCGGCAGCAGCAGAGGAGCGTAACAGGAATGCTCTGTGAGTCATGAGTGCTCACATGAACCTCCTCCAGTGATGAAACCACCATTGAGGCTGGTAACGCTGTGTGGGAGTCCAGACCAGAGGACAGAGGCTTGTGGGTGTGTACTACTGGCTGAGGTCTCCAGCTTATCAAACATCCAGCTGGCTGCTGAAATAAATCAGACTTCACATTAAATAAAACAAAACTGGAGTGTCAGAAAATCCAAAAAGCTCAGAGGGACATTTACCCACTGAAACTCAATAACAAGATTCAAATCATATCTCAATTCAAAGGTCACTGGCCACTCCTGTTAAGGACCTTAAAGGGGGGCTTTTTTGCTCACTTTTGGCTACATATTTGTATTCTTGGATTTTATAGAGAAGCATTGCAAGATTTATGGCTGTAAATAATCCTCATTTATCTTATACTGGGTCTTGTTGCCGCCCCCTTAAACCAACTTTATCCTAATTGGCTCCTCCACACAAAAAGACGGTTTAAACAGCATGTACTCACAGCGTATCATCATGCATACATGTCCAACAGTAAAAAAAAAAAGATTCAGAGCAGTATGAAGTATTATGTATTACGAAGCAGTATTTCGCTCATCTGCCTTCACACAGATGAACTTGAGCATCCTAACTTAGCCCTTAATCCACAGGGTTTAATTTCATGTTGGCCCACACTTGGAAGCTATAACAGCCTCAACTCTTCTAGGAAGGCTTTCTACAAGGTTTAGAAGTGTGTTCATGGGAATTTTCAACCATTCTTCCAGAAGTGCACTTGTGAGGTCAGACGCTGATGTTGGATGAGAATGCCTGGCTCGCATTCTCCGCCCTGATTCATTCCAAAGGTGTTCTACTGGGTTGAGGTCAGGTCTCTGTGCAGGCCAGTCAAGTTCTTATGTCTATATGGACCTGCTTTATGTACTGATGCACTGATGGAACAGGAAGGGTTCATCCCCAAACTGTTCCCACAAAGTTGGGAAGCATGAAATTGTCTAAGATTTCTTGGTATACTGAAGCATTAACAGTTCCTTCTGGAACTTAGGGGCCAAGCCCAACGCCTGAACCCACACCATAATCAGGCACCACAGTACCACGCTGGAATTCACTGATCCCCTGAGAACGACCCATTCTGCCACAAATAATTGTAGAAGCAGTCTGCATGCCTAGGCTGTTGATTTGTTTTTACACCTGTGGCAATGGAAGTGATTGGAACACCTGGATTTGATGATTTGGATGGGTGAGTCAATACTTTTGGCAATACAATGTATGTTGTCCTGATTATTTGAAACATAACAGCACATACATGACAGAAAATACCATATATTGAATATCACATATTGTATTATCATAATAGGTCCACTTGGAGTTACCACAATGGAGCACCTTTCTCCATTTCACCCTATAACTAGTATCCTCCTCTGTCACACCAACCTTCCTAATGTCCTCCTTCACTACATCCACAAATCTTCTTTTCCTCCTTCCTGGCACTTCCATATTCATCATCCTTCATTCAATATATCCACTATCCTTCCTTGCACAAACCACCTCAAGCTTGCCTCTCTAACTTTGTCACAAAACTGCGCAACTTGAGCTGTCCCTCTGATCTACTCATTTCTAATTCTGTCTATTCTGGTCATAAATGCATTAAAATTCCTTCCTTTTGTTAGGACAGGGAGAACACAGGAGGGCCTTGCACATGTTCAGATGCAGGCGCCCCTTGTTGAGCCAGCCACTCGGCCTTTGTGCATTTAAATGACAAAATATATCCTTTATCCTTCACATCTGAATATTTTCTCATTTCTGAAAGCAGTATGTCTGGGCAGCAGTGAGACAAAGTCATTAATTTATCAGAACATAAATGGTGAAGTCAAACTCTCCGCTTAAATTGTATCTGTACTACATGAAGTCCAGTGTCGTTTCAAACTTTTTAATAAGTAACAGTTTTTGTGATTTTATACAGGAATAATGATCACAAAGTCAAGCTCCAAGTCTGGTTTGAGCTTAGACTGGTTTAAAGTCGACAAACTCTTAATTAGATTCATATTTTTTTTAGATTTCAGAATATATAAAAGTTTTAAATTAGTCCGAAATGACGTCCTTCTGAGGTCATGAGCTACAGCAGAGGAAAACCAGATGCTTGCAGCTGTAATTATGTTGTACATATTTTTTGTTTCCACTAGTGTGTCCACACGCATCTCCCACATTGCGCCCTCCCCCACACGCATGCATCCCCCTCTTTGTGAGTCATGAGTACACCACAACACACGATATGTCCTCAGTGTCTTTCCCCCTCCCACTACCCACCACCCCCACCCTCCCTCCGACCCTCCCTCAGCTGTTCCTGCGTCTGAAAGATGGATGAGTCAGCAGCAGAGTATACTTTGGCTTGTGCCAAGCCATCATCTTCCGCTCATCTCCCGTCTCTCCTCCTCTCAGCCGCCGTCCATCTCTACCCACATGCCCCTGCCACGAAAGGCTGTGATTCATGTGCTGTTCACCGTCTAAGGTTAGAACCAGTTTTAAGTTTTAAGTTGTGTTTTCAGATGCTTTGTTAAAGAAATGGTAAAAAAAAAATAAAATGGGTTATAATCTTCTTGTGACAAGCTGCTAGTAACAGAGTCTATGAAAAGTGCTAAAGGTAACAGTTTGGCAGGCATTAAATAGTATTGTTGCAACAACATCAACAATGTGATTCCCAAGGAACTATTAGCTGTAAAACTTGTGTCCTTAAAATATTTGAGGAAACTGAAAATAAGTGGCAATAGGTCTTATGGAGGAATAAATCCAAATGTGAGAACTGAATTGGTTCATGTTGTCATCAATAAGTACAGACGAAGTCAGGGGAGAGTTACAACAGTGCCTATAGCCATCTGTAAAACACGATGGAGGCTCTGTTATGGTTTGGGGTTGCATTCAGTGGTGTTGAGGATCTTGTAAAAAATGATGGAATTGTAAATGCACAAAAGGAACCCCAGATTTTGATCCATCATGCAGTGCATGCATTTGGCGGCAGTTTCATGCAGCTGCCCCAGCCAGTGAACCGGGGGATACAAGTACTTCAACCACTGCCCGCTGTCTCTCACCAAGGGCAAACCCGGATTGGAACGGAATCCAGCCACTCTGCAGGAAACTGATTCCAGAGCCCAGGCCATGCACTGAGGTCAGCTGGACTATATCTAGTCAGTATCTCTCAACCTCACATACTAGCTTAGGCTCCTTTCCCACCAGATACATGATGTGCCAATAGCCAGCCTTTATAGTTGAAGATCAGACGGCCTTCGCCTTGGCCGTACAATACTGAGGGAGGAGCACTCCCTCAAGAGCTCTTCCCAGGGCTGGTTCCAGGATGGGACCCTGGGAACCCTATCCCCCGGCAAAGTAAAATGGTCCTTAAATTCTTCCTTCACAGTAATGTGGCCAGTCCCTTAATTTCAGATTCAAATTTCAAGAAACCATATCAATTGCTATATCATATGTAAGGACATGAAGTGAGCTGTACAACATACTTTTTTAACTTATTTTTTCGTGCTGTTATGCCTGTATGCCTGTCACGTCATAATGTTAGCCTGTTATGACGTAATGCCATAACAGGCCAACGTCAGCATGTTTTAATAAATACATTTTAAAAAATGGAAGTTTTAGAATTGCCCTGTCTTTCGAGGTAGTTGTGCTCTCTGAGTGCTCTTGTTGACTGTGCGTTACATTCAGAAGCCTTATGAGGATTTAAAAAAAACACCGCTCTGCAGCAGTTGAAAATTGTACCAGTTAGATGCTAATATTATCTGCCTTCTGTTTTGTGCTACTCAAGCAGCTTACTGTTGTTCAAGCCAAAATAGCTGTCACAGGGCTGCGGCAGCAGACCATGTGTTTATTTAAGAGGACCCAAATGCAGATGCTGAAGGCAGGAAACCGATTTAACAAAAAACAAGCTGTTTATTGGAGGCCGAAAAAAAAAATCAAAAATGAAGGCAAAAGCACACTGAGATAAACTAACTAAAAACCTAAACTGGGAATAAACTATGATTAACTATGACAACTGCGACATTAGAGTATGAACATGAACATGAATCTGAAAAGGTGCATGTGGAACTACGATGTGGGGGAAAAAAAACATGAACATGCACCTGAGCAGAAAGCATGGAAACAACCTGAAACCTGGAGACACATGACACAAAACAAACAGACGACCCGACAAAGAACAGAAGGAAACAGAGGACTTAAATATTCAGGAGGCTAATGAGGGAAATTGAAACACCTGGGGAGACACAGCTGACACAAATGAACATGACATCACAGGGGAAGTAAAAGAAAATACAGTGAATATGGAAACACAAGACTTTCAAAATAAAACAGGAAACGTGGAGAGAGGTAGACATGATAACACAAGCTTGACAACATGAAACACGCAGACAAGAAACACAGGACAGACTAACACAGACCACAGGAAAAGACTCACAAACACGGAGACACAGGTGAAACATAACCTAGACTAAAACTCAACTAAACCCTAACTAATAATAACACAAGAACCTATTATCACAACTTAACATAATTCCAATAAAACACGAGGAATCAAAAATACAAAATAAACTCAAAATGCTGGGTCACACACCCAGCCCCTGGTAATAGCTCTCTACTGTTGCTAGAAAATAAGAATAAACAAACAGGAAAGAAAGAAAATTTGAGATCCTAAAACCACGATTAAAAAATATAATAACACTCTGGGTAAAAGTGTTAAGAAAAGAATCTAGAAATAGAAAAGCTCATTATCACAAGCTGCGCATACAATATTTTGTATGTTATCCTCGGATGACGCAAACTGCTTTCTAAACATAATTAATATTAAATGGAGCATCAAGTTCCATATATCCAGTACCAGCACATCACAGGTTATTTATCATAGTTAGCTCTTTTATGCTCTAATGTTTCTCAATTTTAGTTCCCTGCAGCAGCCTGTATTGATCTTGTATTTATTAGAAAGGCTCTGCAAGTGCTCTTTAAACAGCAGTCAATACTTACCCTTTTGCACTGTTATATATAAGACGAGTGCATCTCGTCTTATATATAAAGGGATGTACAATACTGTTCATAAGTCTAGAGTCAGCCCTCATTTCTTCATATTTTGCTTCCATGCAGCCAGACTTTCTTTTGATTCTTTTAAAGTGGTCTTGAGTAAGGTTTCTCCAACCTTTGTGAACAGAAAAGTTTCTATGCACATTGGCTTTCACTCATTTTCAGTCGAGTGCTTGCAATGGACCATTTCATAGAATTTTTGTTTTGTTTACTAAGCCACTTAACCTATTTTTGCATGGTGCACACAGCGTGTCCCTAAAAACTGTAAAAGTAAAATAAAAATAAAAAATTGGACATTCGTTTAGGACAAGAGAAGAAGTGGCAGGCCTAAAAAATATCTACAGCAGATCTGAAAGTATCAGAAAGTCATGTCCTTAAGAAATCCACTAAAGACCTCAAAGGACCTGAGGGATGCATCTGGCCTTTCAGCTGATCCATCTACTGTTCACTGAAGCCTCATCAGAAATAGTCTCAGTAGTAGGTTGGTCAAAGCCTTAAGAAGGAAGAAAAGCCTGAGATATATAAATGTACAAAAGAACTGGATTGAAAATCAGTGCCAACTTGTCTTGTGCCGTGATGGACTTAATTGTGAGATTTTTGGTTCAGATCATTGTCAGTGAGTACTGAGCAAGTCAGGAGAGACGTACCATGAGTAACCATGAGTGTGTACAGCCTATAAAACACGGCGGAGACTCTGTCCTGGTTTGGGGCTGTATTTTAATCAGTGGCGTTGGGGGATTTTGTCTAAACTGATGGAATTTTAAACACACAGAAGGAGTGCCAAATTTTGATTCCCCATGTAATATCATCTGGAAAGCATTTAACTGCAATGGCTTCATTTTCCCGCATGACAATGATCCCAAACACACTGCCATTGCAGTAAAAGCAGACCTTGATAGAAAAAAAACCCAATGGAAGACTATTAGTCATTGACTGATCTCCCCAGAGGCCGGACCTGAACATTAAAGCAGTGTAGGATCATCTTATCAGAGGACAGAACAAAAGGCAGTTGACATCCAAGGAAAAGGCCTTCAAGAGACCTAAAGAACCGTTCCTGAAGACTCATCAACAATTGTACATAATCTGCTTAGCCTTATATACTGTATTTGCATGTGCATATACACACTAGATATTTCATTGAATGCTTTGAATTTATGTAGCTTTAAACAGTATTAACAGAGCAGGTTTTCCCTTTGGCTCGGGCATGAAATAATTTCACCTTGGCGGATTATTATCTTGGAATAGGACAATAACAGCACTCAGTTTTTCTTTAGGGGTCTAAAGTCAGCATTTGATATCATCTTCTCTGTCCTGCTTCCTGCAGAGCGTCCATTGATCTTCATCCAAAAAGACAATGAGCCATAAAAGCATTTCAGGGCAGTCGCCAAGAAGCACGTGCTCTAAAGTGGTTATGATGCACAAGGTCGTTAAAGGCCGGACTTTCTCCAGCTGTATGTCTGCACAAAGAATAAGCAAATAAATCTGAGACAAGCATGATTATAAGCAGAAGTGCATCACGGGACTGTCTTCCTGTAGGATCTGAAGCATTGTAGTGGAAACAGAGGAGAACACACAGTTAATTTTCATATAAATATTTATTGCAGAGGAGGTATCTTTTATGTACATGCTATCACAATATAACACAATATAAATCTACCAAATAATCCCATATATTGATGCTATAAGCTTGTCATAGAGCAATAGTTATAACAAGCACAATACAGTGGGTTAGAGACAGTATCACTCACTATACAACTTGTAACAGTCCATAAAAGATAATTTTTTTCTTTTCTTTTCTTTTTTTTTTTTTTTTGTTCTATCAAGGGCAGTGAAACATCGGTCCTACTAATTTCTTGAATTCATGCAGAAGCCACAAGAGCAAGATTTACGACGTTACAGCGTTGAGTAGTAGTAGTAGTAGCGATAGTAGTAGTTGTATTTGCCTTCGTGTGACTTTTTTTGGTCACAAGAGAATAGAAGTCAGGTTTAAATGAAAGCAGCTAACCAACAAAAATGCACCATGGTAGAGACGACCCAATTGGAGGACAAAGAAGCTACGCGACACAGCATGGTACAAGAACAATGGTCTTGGATTTTCACACCCGAGTAAATGGCTGAGGTTCAAATACTCACAGACTCATTGATGATTTCCAGAGAAACGGACAGTAACAAACACTTGGTTATGTATCACACTGTTTAATACACATACAGCTATGGACTGGCAGAACTGAGAATTCCTGCAGCAAGCACGCTATTGTAAATTAAAAAAGTACACTCAAAGTTACGCAAAACAGTGACTTCATTTAGTGCTGGGATGTTGCACTGTTATTTTTTGGGGCTTAGTTTTAAAATCAACATAAATGACACCATAAAAATTCCTTCTGTTGTTAAAAATGCTAACATATTGCTTGTTTTTGGTTCTTTTTTTTGGATTAAATTCTACCAAAATCATGGAGCCTCTATTCGCTCCATTTCACTTTCAAACATGAAACAAACACATCTCTCCATTTTGAACTAACTTTCCTACAGTGACAGTAAAAGAGGCAGCAGGTTATTCTTCACCCGAGGGCAGTGAAAACGGCAGTGACTCCAAAGTTAGGTTTAAATAAAGAAGGGGCTTTTCAAATGTCGCTGTACTAATGCAATAAAATCCTGACTCAGATGATAGATGACGCTTAACATCTGGTTCATAAAGATCACAAGGGTCCATCAAAGGATTGCAATCAATCAGTGCTGTCTGACACCTCCCACAGGCTGGAGGTGGAGGTAATTCTCAGAAAATGAAATCAGTTGCTGGATTGTTTTCATTTGAGTTGTGCCAAAGAAATTTAGTAATTCAAGAAAACTCACCAATAGGTACTGGCTTGAATCATAATCATTACCAACCCCTAATGGGTTTTGAGGAAACTGACATGAATACAGACAATTACAATCGGTAATTCTCACAAGATACCATAACGCACTGTGGATGCTATACTGATACACAACTGCAAGTATAAATGGGGGCATTTTTTTCACTTTGATATTTTATGGTGACTATTTAGACATTTTGATACAAAACACGGAACATCTCAAAACCTTTAAAAGATTTAGTCAGATTATTATTTGATAACTATCATGCTAAGTTTAATTGTGAACTTATTAGGTTGATAAACAAATGGGGTTTCAGTCTGATTTCTATTTAAGTTGAAATGATGCCTAATATGGAGATGCAAAGAAAAACTGCAGCAGTGCTTAACCTTTAAATATAAAAGGTCACACTATTGTCAGTATTTCACATCATTCAATAACAGTTCCATTATCCAGTTAATAAAAACTTGGATTTTATTTTGGAAGTTCTGACCACTGTTTCTATCATTTAGATAGGATAGTACTTGATGAACCGTCATTCATCTCTGTCTGTGTCCAGAGTTTCCAATATTGTTAACACCAACTTCTGACCCTACCATTCAAATGTTGAAGCAGAAATTGAGACTCATCAGACCAGAGGCAATATTTTTCCAGTCTTCTATTTTCCAATTCTGGTGAGTCAATGTGAAACAGGCTCAGTTTCTCATTCATAGCTGAGAAATAGCACGCGGGACGGGCTTCTCCTGCTATAGTTCATCTGCTTCAAGGTTCAGAGATGCTCTTCTGCATACCTTGCTTGTAAAAAGTGGCTATTTGAAGTATTTTTCTTTCTTTCCTATCAGTTCCAAGCAGTCTGGCCATTCTCCTCTGACTTCTGACATCAACAATTTCATTTTTGCCCAGAGAACTGCCATTCACTCAATATTTTTCTCTTTTTTTGGACCATTCTCTGTCAACTCTAGAGTGGGAATGTGAGAAAATCCCAGCAGATCAGCAGTTTCTGAAATATTCATCCCAGCTCATCTGACAACAGCAATCATGCTACGTTCAGTCACTTAAATCACAGTTTTTCCCCATTCTAAACCTCCATATTAGCAGGTCTTTTTGACCATGTCTACATACCTAAATGGACTGAGTTACCATGTGACTGACTGAGTAGAGATTTGCGCTAATGAACAGTGGAGCTGATGTACTTATAAAATGTCAGGTGAGTGTAAACAAAAAAAACCTGCATTTTACTCATTACAACTGGAGTACAGACCTCTTGCATAGACTCTTAGTACAATGAAATGCATCATAATCTATAATATTTGTCAGATCACTCGCACACTGTAAAGTTGGGCATTTTCAATATTCTCAAGGGATTGACTGACTTAAACATAGTGGGCTCAAGTGTGGTGTTCCACACAAGTATGGGAAGCACAGCGGCATTTCAGGTAGCTCATTTCTTTGATTAAAAGTTACTTTCTGCTCCTCTTTTATTCACAAGGGGTTGCTACAGCACGGATCTCCACATTTTCGATTTTTATGGCAGTTGCCCTTCCTGACATGACCCAAAAGCAATTTGCGTCTCCTTCATTTTCAAACAGGGTATGTTTCACTTTTAGGCAAATGTGTAACCTACTATCACACTAGACTGAGCCATTACATTAGACTATAATATACAGCTGCATAGCATGTTAATTAGCTTAATTTTGATGGATGATTATCCAGACTAAGTAATAACTTCCAGACAGTTTTAGCTAAGCCAGAAGTCTCCCTAAAAACCTGTGGGACTATCTGGCAAATTTTAGTGGCCAAAACTATAAAATAGAACCCAAGTTTTAATTACCCAGTATTATTCTGTTATCGTGTAACAGAACTTGCTTGACTTTTTTTATGTTGAGGCGGTAGGACTGTAAACACAAATCTACAACAACAATCTACGACACAGATCTTCTGCAAATTTTTCTGCATCTCATTTGTCATTTAAATATTGCATCCGCAGGCACACACTTACTCACATTTGGTGCAAGACAAAGATCCAAACTGGATTCATTAACAAAGCTGGTGCAAATAATTTTTCCTTCACTACTTTTGACATATGTGAACATATCTGACAGATTCATGTTAACGCTGCTCTCAAATATCACCCTTTAGCTTTTTGAACTATAAAACAGGGATGTGAGGGTCTCAAAAAAGTGAACTGAAAACAACATTATAGATTTGCCAACAAATTAACTGTTTTAGTTGACAATCCGGTAGGCTCCATCTACTCTCGATACCTGGCTGTGCATGCTGTTTATATAATTCACCATCACAAAAAGCTGAAGAAGAAGACACTCGCTTCCCTTCAGACTGATACAAGACAATGCTAGTTAGATAGGCACATACAGTACACCTCCGCAGACTTGGAAGCATTTTAATCTGCCGAGAACTACAATTAAATAGATCTAAACAAACAAACAAACAAAACAAAAAAACATGTCTGAGTTTGGTCAGTGTGTTATATTGTGTGTGATTTCATGCCATGTGGTTGAAAATAAGAAGACGAAATGTACAAGTCAGACATAACCTGTCCTCAGTTCTTAATTTGTGAAGTTGGCTAAAGTGCTATAGACTGATTTCTTTCCTAGGCCAAGGACAAAAACTAATAAATTAACTTTACAGCTTCGAGACCTGCATCCCTCTTTGCAACTATTCCCTTGTTCTTTGGCTTTCACTTTCCCTGTTATGCAATTCAACCTTAATTTTATACTTTCTCATTTATACACATCAGTATTTGTCTCTATGTCTCTACTGTCTCGTCCAAGAACTAATCATAGCAAAAGAAAATGTAAGAACCGCTGACATGATGAACATGGATGTTTAACATTGCTTATGAAGTGAAAAGACTGAATTAAAAGTTGCATAATTAGTCTACAATTTCTCTTCAGGAGTTTCCTGTAATAATTTGGAATGCTCATCATGACTTTTTTTTGTACATTTCACTTTTTTCCAAAATAGATAAAACAGGAACAAAACCTTGGAAAGGAAGGCAACTTGTGGATCAACTTTGCTTCCAAGTCACTGTACTAATAGTAAAAGGTGATATTTAACGATTTCAAAGTGGAAAAAAAGTATACATCAATAATTATAATGTATCAGTGTTCCATGAAGGTTGAGTGTCATGCTTTCTTGCTCGACGTACTATCCTCAAAGTCCCAGGGACAAACATCTGCCTTTTTAGCAGCACCTACAGCCCCCCCTTTAGGAGTTGGTTTGCTCTGTTTCACTGCAGAAGCACTTTTGTCTGTACCCGTTTTTTCCTCAAAATCCCATGGACAGACTTCCGCCTGCTTTTCTTTCGCTGCTCCGACATTAGCGCTTTTCCTTTTTTCTACCAGCAGCACTTCCTGGTGACTCTCTACATCCCACGGGCAGACCTCAGCCATTTTTTGTTGGCCGACGTGTTTCTCTGAAGAAGATTTACTCTTGTCCTTCACTTTTGTTCTGCTTTTCTCATCATCAGTGTCTTTTGATTTTTCTTGGTCAACTGTTCTTGTGGGAGGGGGCCCTTTCTTTTTAGAAGGGGACTCCTTGGTTTTGGGTGCTTGTGAGGGGCTGGGTATCCTCTCTGAATTTGGAGCTGCTGCACTGCTGTCGAATTCCCATGGACAGACGTCTGCTTTTGATATTAGTGGCTGTAGTGATCCTTTAGGTGGATCTCGCACATCCATTGGAGAGGCTCCCTTTTTCTGCTTTGTCACGTCTTGTGAGTGAGCTGACTCTGTTGGTTTTTTCAGCTCTTCGAAGTCCCAAGGACAAACATCTGCCCGATGCGTTTTGGAGCTTTCAACTGAAGAGGAAGGCTGCTGGGCTTTAGACTGAGACACCGATTGCTTTGATGCTTCCACTTGACTGGCTTGACTCTCACCTCCGTCTTCCCATGGGCACACCTCTGCTCGAATAGCTGATGACCTCTGAATCTCCTTTGGGTGCCTGCCACTGGATGGAGAATGATCAGAACCTTTCTGCTTCTGAGACTTGGCTCCTTTTGTGCTACCTCCATGAACAGTTGTGGTTTCCTTTGGTGCAATAGATACATGCTTTTGAACCTTATTTTCAGATGGAGTTGGGAGATCTTCCACCTCCCAGGGGCATACTTCTGAGAGATCATAGAGGTCTTTTCCCTTAATGGGGTCGGAGCAGATTGTCGGTTGGCTGCCACTAACTGGCTGTTTCATGATTATGCCTTTTGTGGTGCTTTGTTTGTACTCGACCGACTGGCTGATAATCATCTTGGGCTGGCATTCATTTTCTGGCTCTACATTTGCCTTTGTGTCTTTGCTCTTTGGCTGACTCTTCTTATTGCTTTCCTCTGTACCCTGTGTCTTTCCAGTCAAGCCCAAAGTCTTCTCTTTGGCACTAGCAATGACACTGAGGGACTTCTGCAGCATGGAGGCTCTGGGATGAATTGGTTTCTTGTCTGCAGTGAGATTATGGGCGCTGGCTGACTTGCATACCAAGGGAACTGATTCTGTAGATTCACTGGGGGCATTTATGTTCTCATTGGATGTCTTCTTGACCAGCTTCTTGCCCATAAGTGTGTCCAGGAGGGACCCTTCAGCTGTGTTCTCATCAATCTTATCATTTACAGTGCTGTTGGAGTCCTCATTCTGGTCCCGGACGTGATCATAGCTACTGTGTGACTTCTTCAGGGAGAACACCTTGTTCTTCAGTGTCTCTTCCTTCGCTGGTTTTGCTGGGTGAGTCGTATCCAAGGGGGTTTTCTTCAGCATGGAGATGCTGTTACGATTGCTGCCGTGCTCTCCCACCTCCTTCTCTTCACGGCTGCACTGGCGATGCACGGACTCGGGAATCTCTGTGATGCGTCTCATCAGCGAGCGACCTAGCCCTTTCTTAGAGCTTCGCTTTTTCTGGAGATGAGGGTTGTTTGCTAGCATCTTCTTCCTTTTGTAAATCTCCAGCTGGGAGTACAGTTTCTTCAGCTCTTCCTACACATCAATGATAAGACAGATGCAAAGTTATAAGTCTTTTTTTAATGACAACAACCTGGCTAAATAAAAAACAAACAAACAAACAAAGGTTGCGCTCAAACACTGCTACAGAAAAGCACACAATCTGCTGCACAGAAAACATGCAGTACTACCTAATAACACGTGACTACAAACAGTTTTTAAATGATGCATTACAGAGTATCACATGCTGAAAAAAAGCAAAGACGGGACAGTTTAGGACAGCATCAAATAAGAAAACGGAGTGTCTTTTAGTGTTAGGTCTGAAACAGCCTCTAAGCTCAGATCCTGAATCAGCTGGATGTCAATCTGCATTTCCATCCGAGACAGTAAATGCTCTCAAACACCTGGATGTCATCATAAAACCCCCTCTTCTAAGTTATAGGCTTAAGGTACCCAAATATTTTCGGAGAGAGACTTCTTCAGCTCTAACAGACAAACAGATATCTCTGCTCACGTTGGCACGTTTTTCCCAAAGGCTGTCGCAAGACCTTATGCCACAGCCATTAATAGAATTGAGATGGCCCATTTCGTCTGGTGTCTGCAATAAAAAACTGCCATGGCTCAGTATTTTTCGAAGGATTCAAAAGGTACACAATGGAAAAGTAAAAGTTTGTGGAAACACCCCTCACCCTGATGTCCTCAGGGTCCAGGCTGTGCTCACTCCATGCTGACGTTATGCTGCTGTTGAGGTACGATCCAGAGCGACCCATGTCCAACTCGTCCTCATAGGCCTCGGATGCGATATCGTCTCTCATTTGGGTGCCAGCAAACAGGAACTGATGGAGGGGGGTAAAATTGGTCAACACTGGTTGTTCCCGAAACAATTCTTAAGCAAGGAAAGGCAAACATTGCAGAGATCACACTATACATACATAGCTTACTTACTTAACCTAACATTATTCAAGAAGATGGAAATGGTTCTTTAGTGCATTAGTAAGTATTTACGTGTCTATATAGCAAATATAAAACATTATATTTTACTGATGAAATAAAGACCACCATGAAAGATAATGAATAAAATAAAAAGTAAGAATAAAAACAACAATAATAATAGTATCTTAAAACGGCAATGCCTAATTGCTGGACAGCATCTAATACCAAAGGAGCAAAATTACAAGTAAAGCAGCATGTAATCACAGGCTGTATATGAAAGTTGAAGCCAACAGAGAAGTGCCTTAAATCTGCAGCCAGTAGGGGCAAGTCCACTGATGCAAAAAGAAATCTTGTTGTATGGCCAAGTTAAGTCAGTTTACTCATATACAGTAGCACATTTGAATGAAACTTAAGTGCTGCACAGACTCTTCTTCTTCTTCTTTCCTTCCTTCAGGGGTGTCCACAAGGGATTGTCTTCCTCCATTTCATCGTATTTCTAGTATCCTCCTCTGTCACGTCACCCCTCTGCATGTCCTCCTTTACTACATTCATCTTCTCTCCTTCTTCTTCCTCTTTTCCTGCCTGCCAGCTCCATGTTCACCATCCAATAATCCACTATTTCTCCTCTGATCAAACCAGTCTTGCCTCTCTAACTTTGTCTCCAAACTGCTCAACTTGAGCTGTCTGTCTGATGTAGTCATTTCTAATCATGTCCCAATGGAAGTCTTAACATCTCCAGCTCTGCCTCCTGTTTTTGTCAATGTCAATGTCACTGCTATGAAACATACATCATAGCAGGTCTCACTACTGTTTTATAAACCTTCCCTTTCACTCTTGCTGCTATCCCTCAGTCATAAATCACCCCCAACACTCATTTCCAACCACCCCACCCTGCCTGTATTCTCTTCTTCACCTCTCTTGCATACTGTTAAAGGGCTGCACAGCAAGCAATTATAAAATAAGAAAACAATGAAATGTCAAATTAAAAAAATGCTAGAAGCTACTTAAAAACAATTTAGAAAAAGAAATTATAGTATAGAAAACAAAATAAGGGCAAATAGTCTTCACAAAAGATGCAGTTGTAAAATGATCCTATATTGAAAAAGTCCATGAGAAAAGGTATGTTTTATATGAGACTGCTAGGTAGATGTTTTCAGCTGGAGAGGAACGCTACTCTAAAGTTTTGGAGCTTGAACTTGAATTAGGGGCAGGGATAGCTCAGTAGGTAGAGTGGTGGCCCCATGATCGGAAGGTCGGGGGTTTGATTCCCCTGAACAGCTACCCTGAGGTACCCCTGGGAAAGGTACCGTCCCTACACGCTGCTCCCCGGGCGCCCAATGGCTGCCCACTGCTTCACTGAGTGAATGGGTTAAATGCAGAGAGGAATTTCCCCACGGGGATCAATAAAGTATACATTATTATTATTAATTAATAAGAACTTCTGGCCAACTGACCTAGGTAGCATGACACATAAAAGTGGAAATAAACCCAACAGATACTCAGAGTGCTTACTGCTGATTTGTTCTATGAGTACACACTACTTTAGGCCCCAGTCACATAGGTCAAGAGTCCAGTCAGCGACTCCATAGCAACCTTTGGAAAAATGCACATATCCCAGCTGGTTGGCGAGTGGTTGCTGCGCCAAAAACCTTGCGATTTCATTGATTGCTAGCAGTTTGCCAAAATTGACCACAGACACTGATTTGTGTATGGCAATCTGTTTGCACCTAAAGCAATCACAAGCAGGTTTTTATTACACCACTAAGTAACACCTAGCAACCTCCAGTAACTACTCACCAACTGGTTGGTGAATACAAATTTTCACCCTAGTGACTTTTTTAGGGCAACCTCATAAACTAAATCTATACAAGTTGCTACTCTGTGAGCATGGAGGGTGTTTGTGAGCTCTGTCCACAGGCGATATGCTGAAAATGAGGTCTCACAGTGATGGTTCACAAACTACAATTATTATTGTAGGGTCTTTACTTTGCAATATAAAGCATCATGAGGCGACTCTTGTTGGGATTTGACGTTATATAAGTAAACTTGAATTCAATTAGATACTACACCCATCTTTTCCATACATTTGTGAATGTATTGCATACATTGAAACGGTTACCTTAGGAATGAGTAGAAGACCCAGGGTGACTGTGACAGTTAGGTGGGTATGGGTAAAGAACAGGAGCAGCATCCAGTCTGGATGGAGCTCAGGAGCAAGAGTGAACCTGTAAAAATAAAGACAGACATCCAGATGTGAAGCTGATGTCAGTCAATTTTACTGACTGCAGTTAGGATTTCAGTTTCTTATATTCTGATATATCAATAAAGCTGTTCAGCATCACTATTCAACCTGCTAAACCTCCTCACATAAACCAGGAATGTATTTGGATACAAAGACACGTCTTTATTATAGTTCATCAACTTTAAGGTGTTCATTCAGTAACTGGAGTGAAACCTGCATCAAAGCTCTTGGATACAGATGGAGGCGGGAGGGAAAGCTACCACCAGCACAGCAGATTTAGCAGCAGTGTCTGTCAAGTGGTCAAATGCACTCCTGCAGTGTTCCACTTGGGTGATCCTGGTGCCAGCAAGCACACAATATTTTCCTCATCCGTTCAATTGGATTCACAATAAAAAGGAGTGACCTTCATCTGGTCATAAGATTCAGTCTATGTATACATCAGACAGGAACACACTGGGCTGGCTGTGCTGCAGCAGTTGGAGGAAAATAAGATAATTACCATCCGAAACAACAGCGGTGAGAGGAGTAGCTCCAGCCTGTTATTTAGAACGAACTAACAGGCTTTCAGCACAGTGAGACCTCGTGTGCACTAAGGATATGAAGGCATGTCCTGTTAGATGCTAATTCTACCACTGGAGAGCCTCTAACCAAGGAAATGTCATGTAGCAGGCTCATTACGCTGCTGAGGTTGGCAAATGGCTAATTAACAAACAGTTACTGTGGTAATAGCTGTGAGGCATGAATGAAGACAAACGTCCAGAATATGAAATGTCTCGAAGCTTTGAAGTCTTCTCTCCTTCGTGTTTTGTGAGGAGTTTGTGTGCAGATGAGGATTTAATAACTCTGGCATGCTTTCTCCTCTCAGCCTGCAGCATTTCACTGAGCGATCCACACCACTCCTACCGACTCCAGCCGTTTTAATTCCAGCATCCCATTTACCTGGACCTGGCTTATACCTGAAGATGACCACAGCCAACACGGAAGCCTGAGCTTTAACTGGTCACTGTGGGATCAAATAGCTGGTTCTTCATGCAACATAAATGGATGGCGAATGCCTTTGACTAGCCCCAGTGTACACTGGAGCCCCAGATGGCAACCAGACGAAATCAACCCGCCACACCAGGAAACTTTCCAGTTTATTAAGGACCTCATCTGGCCATTTTTTGCAGAGGAAAGCCTCACAACAACGCTGGAGAGGCTCGTTAAAAGAACACAATCGCAAGAGCCAGATGTTCAAAAAGAGAAGAGAACACTTAAAAACTCACATTTCTTCCAGTAAACTATCGATCATGCACAATTTATTGGTAATGAATGATAATAAAGCTGCCAATAATTCAAGTAATTGATGCTGTCTTAGAAAAAAAAATCATCCTGACACGGTTCATTAGTGAATAATGTGATGGAGCTGAGCTCTCAATTAGGGCGGCTCGAGCTAGGAGCGGCTGTGGCGGTGTCAGCTGAAACATCTCATTTATTAAAACTGCACATTGCAGCTATTTGACGTTTAGACTGGAGGGAGAGGGCTGATTTCACTATGATCAAAATTAACTACCAGCTGAACAGAAGAGTTGAGCTAGCGTACACGGAAATCAGGCGATCTATTGGAGGATATAAACATCAAAATGACAACCTAAACACAGACTATGATATTAAATATGGAGCCAGTACGTACGGCGAATTTTGCAAATTTAAGTGACAACATTTGCATGCTGAACACAATGTATTTATTAGTAATTATGCTTAGAGCACTATGTGGGTGGATTTGAGCCTTACTGTTATTCCAGTGTTTCAGGTTCTGATTTTTGTGTTTGTTAAACTTGGATTTTGCTTTTGCTTCCTTTATTATTCCATGAGATTTACATCCATTTACGTGTACACACAGAAACACCTTTTTGCTGTGAGGCAAAAGTGTCAAAGACCGCCATCCAAATTAAAATAACAAACAAAAAAACCCACTTCTTGAGCTTGAATATCTTAAATAAAAGTGTCTCTTTTTCTTCTAACGGGTCCTGTCAGTTATGTTACTGTCAGTTATCATCAGTGTTAGTCATAAAATAAACGTTGGAGTGTATTTCAAGACAGAGCAGTATTACCTAAAGAAGCTCTAAATTCAGTATTTGTATGGATTACAACAGAATATAATTTGTGATGCTCAAAGTGTTTTGGTAAAAATTCTAGACAAATTTATTATAGAAATAAAAGAAAATCTGTTTTAAAACTTTTCAGTTTGGATACAGCAGTATAACAGATGATATAAGCTGTAGGCTTCTTACAGTATATCACAGGTGTGGGAGTATACTGCAAAAAACTGTCTGTGCTGAGGCAGAAAACACAGCCTGACTGTACAAACAGTACAGGTTTACCTGCATATCTGCTGATACTTAAAGGTCTTGTATTATGTCCACCTTTAACAAGTCTCACTGGACCCCAGAGTAGCGCCTTTCCAGTTTCACTCCGAGACATCTCGCAGATTTTTCTATCACACCACTGTATTCTTGGTTTGCACTTTGGGTTATTTTTGTTAAATAAATTGGATTTGCTCATTTTCAGCCCTCTTCTCTTTAACTCTCTGTAGCTTTAAATTATTTGAGCTGCTGCTGCCCATTTCCAGAAGAGGGCAGTACCTTTCCTGCCATTACCACAGACAACCTGAACCAAAAATGCAGCAGAATAACCTCGGTTCTGTGCCGTAACCTCAGAGTGTCTGAGAAAAGCTGCTGGTTTGTACCAGATCTGCACATATGTACCAAGAATCTGAACAGACTGACTACTTTACACAAAGCAAAAATGTTCTTATGCAGTACTGTTAACATATAAGAAATTTCTAGCTGATTAAACAACATCCCCCTCACTAGTCTTCACCACAAATAACAGCTGGTTGAATAAATAATGACTATTTTACTCATGTGCAATAGTTAACTGTTCTCAGATGCTACACAGAAAGTATGTGATTTAGAAAATGAACAGTTATATGCAGGCTGTGTAAGAACAAGCTAGTATATAATCACTGGAGTAATGTGTGATGAAGTACAGCACGGGCGTGTGGAGGCTAACCTGCAAAGAAAGGAAGACTTGGCAAACTAATCTGACATCATGAGTATGATGATGTGCAGTACAAAGTGCCGCACTGTTTAGTGACATTTAAAATATGATTTGATTATTAAAGAATATAATTGACAGTTTTAAGTGGTTCCTAAATATAAGCAGTGTTTACACAATCAATTTTTATCCTCATCCATTAGATAAAGATCAATTTTTAATGTTTTTCTTACTATTGCTGGTCTGCTGACTACCAAATGCAAAGCAAAACTTCCCCCTGAGCTAAGGGTCGTCCACGCAGGAAGCGATGTGATGATCAGAGAACATAAAATGCCAAAGACGTTCAGCAACTTCAAGCGATAATGGGAGAAGTGAGTGGGCCCCTCGAGCATGAGCAAATACAGCAAATACCAACAACGGCGACCCCCTCATATGTTGATCGACATATGAGGGGGTGGCAAATAAATTAGAAGGTTAACCAGGCAACCAAAGGCTGAATTGTCCCAAAGCAACCAACCATTGAACAACCAGCAGGATGAGGAGGCATGTAACTGATAGCTGGAAATTTTGCTGTTTTGGACACCTTCTTCAAGGCCTCATCTATTTTTCCAGCCTTTGTATGAAAGTGAGTTGAGCTGTAGAGCTCCAACCGCCCTTAAGATTGCCTTTTATTTCTAATTGTCATCATGAGTTTTTGCTATGCAACATGAAGCAAATTTGTTGTCAAAGTTGAAAAATGTTAACCTGTGCAAATGCGGCTTCGCCTCTGTTTGCATTGCGTGATCGCGGTTTGAAGGTTTTCAGAATTTCTGATTTCTGTCATGACATTTCCTTGAGATTCGTTCTGTCTTACTCAATGTGCTATAACCAAGAGATTATGTTAGCAGTTCACTGACCTTATAACCAAACTATTTACCTCATATAAGTTTTACTAATGTTCTGGTATGATGCAGTAATACGATAGAATATATTTGCAATTGTTAAAAAAAATCAACAAAAAAAAGTCATGGTGCCAAATCACTGGGGGGAGGAGCTCTTACCTGATGATGTAGAATATAGCTGACAGCACAAGCTCATTGTGAACAGCGATGGCCATGTAGCGAGGCTCGTGGAAGGCCGACGGCACAGTCCTCACGGCGTAACACAGATAGACCGCCCACAGCAGGAAGAGGAACTCGGCTGGGAAGCGAGAAAATAAAGAAGAAGCGGTAAACACAGCGAATGCTCTGGCCAAGAAATCATTTCAATGCGGCACACACTCCTTACATGGGCACCAACCAACCAGCCACTTCACACTCCAGTGCACACATGGAGCTGCCACAGATGGTTGTAAAACACATGTATACAGGAAAGTGGCCTGCTCAACAGACTCATTTGTAACAGCTGTGGTTGTATTCTCAGGGCAGTAAACGAGTCCCCGTGCACCTCCGCCGCAGCCTCACATAAGGTTTCCAAGGTATCCAGCTCTGCAACTGTAAACACGCCAGGTTGTTGCCTGTGAGGGCAAGTGAATCATGTTCCCTTACAATAGGAACAACAATCACTGCAAAGTGACTCATTACTGTAAACGCCTCCCTGTCTGTTGGACTTTTTAAAAAAAATAATAATTAGATCTCAAACTTTTATTTTTGTAAGTAACACTATTTACTTGAGACAACAATAGAAATGAATTTGTTTTCTCTGCTTCTTGGAAAGGAAATAAAATAGCGAGTGAGAGCAACGAGGGAAATCTAACAATTTTTTAATGGTTTATTCAGAGCATTTGTAAATTATTTATCAACGTTTGTGTCAGTAGTTCCAGCATATTAATCCTTCGGAATGGGCAGATTTTTTTTGTCTTTTTTTGTATTTGATTACTTTTTGTTTTTACAGCGTACAACAAAAAATGTTTCTGGTACATTAGCAACTCGGAGACTTCATTCACAAGTTTAACTACCTCAAAGCCTTTTCTTTTTCTTTTCTTTTTTTTTTTTCAACCATATATTCTGTTATACAGTGTCTTCACTCAGTCTTTCACTATTATCAGTAACTTTCTTTTTTTGTAATCTATCGTTAAACTCCATACAGTTTAGAGTTGGTTTTGTGAAACCTATTTTACAGAGGATTTGCAGACAAAGGACCGCTAACCCCACGACATTAACTCGTCCCTGTGTATGAACACTTCTAGTGAAACTGGGACCATTTGCCTTCAAAGTCAAATCTGCGCCATTTGAAATGCTGAGGTAAAACTTCTACTTTGATGGGGAGCCTCTCCATTTCCACTTTGCGTTGCACTTTTGCTAACTACTATCACTTGGCTAGTAGTTAGCAAGTATTTGCAGCCATGCTGTTCGTTGCAAATTACAGGTGACCAAGGCAACCTACTAGCGACCAAAGCAATCATAATGAGCTTCTTAGTGCAGCATATCATATTCAATATGTTGAATAACGTGCACGCATGATTTCACATGAAGAAAAAGAAACCTCTCTAGGTTGTAAAGTGCAATATTTTTTTTAAATACTTACTACTCACTACTCACTTACTAATTTCTATAATGTAATTAGTGTTTCTGTGTTCTATTATATTTAACCTTGCCATGGGTGTCACAAGAAACTACCTTGCACCAGCATGTGATTTGCACAAGAGGCTGCGTGAGGGATAAGAAAAAGGAGTGTGCAAAAGAAGTGTGTTCTCTTATCATGACTGCTGATAACGGCTTTTTACTGTTTTTATGTTTATAAAGTTAGACTGCACAAGATTAATACAAGAATCCTGGTGTGCCTGTACTGTCCTCTACCCCAGTACATGTGAGCACAGGATAACAACTACTGAAAGTGCAGTTTCGCTGCATGCTTGGGTCTTAACAATTAGTCTTTATTCGACAGGAGCTCATTTTTTATGGGATTGTTTCTGCGCAGAAACACAGCAAAGCAGAAAATACTACAATTAGATCTCTTGCTGCGAGCAAATGCAGGTGTGGATTTCTAAATCTGAAAGACTTATTGCATCTCTGTGGGTGTAAATTATAAGCTGTATTCAGGTGGCATCAGAGTTGCCCCGCACATCCATATTGCCAACCTATTTTTACCTCCTAATAAACAGAATGAAAATGTGTCCTCAGTATACAGTATCGCAGCATGGCGGCCTGGCTGGGGGTCCATCTGTTTTCCCAGAACTGTAAAACGACCACAGCGCTCTCTCATGAAGCCTGAGTCAGCAGACATAAACCAGCATGCAGACTTGCTCAAAGTGAGATGCTGCTCTCAGAGCATCTTTGATTTCTCATCTGTCTTCATCTGCTGCTGGTTGCCCTTCCCCTCCTGTGTACAACACAGGAAAGCATCCAAAAGCGTAGCACCAGTGGAGAGGATTAATGTCTTCTTTTGGGAAACATTTCCAAATGTACATGGAAGGGAGTTGTCTTAATCATTCAGCTTCACCCCATCACTCATTCTTCCCTCATCTCACTTTCTACTCCCATCGCTATCATGCCTAACAAATCACTTCTTAATTTCGCGTGTCCATCAAGTAACCCACGTTTTCTCACCACAGTAGGCACATGCAGAGTGCGGCGTATTTAAATCTATTCACAGCAGCCTGCAGAGGCAGAGGGCAGTAAGGGTACTTACCAACAGCCATCATGTAGTCCCAGCGATCCAGGAGGCACATGCTGAACTGCAGCCCATTGGGCGTGTAGCCCACCTCGATGAGAGCCAACTTCCTGTCTGGGTTTTGACAGACGGCAGATGTCCAAGCCACCAGGAACCAGCAGACGATGAGCAGAATGATGCCCAGCAGACGTAGCACTCGCCAGCTGGTCATATAGGGGATCCTCTGGGCTGTACGGGACAGGAACACCTTCAGCACCCTGTGGAGGGAGAAGCTCACATTGAGAATGTTTCACAAAGTTTCATGTAAGCCTGTCATTTCAAGTAAACAGAGTATCCATGAGAGGGAAATACTTTTGCAGATGCATCAGTGTGCCTTGAGTGTATTTAGCTTTTTATTTCTCATATCTACTAGAATTTGAAACCTGCTACATGCAAAAGCTCTAAGCAAAACATTCCTCGTAGCTGCTTTACACACTGGTCTATTAGTCTATGGCAGTATCAGTGTCGGAAAAATATTTCTTCCACAATATGAGATTATTTTGCTTTAATTTTAAGTGTTTGACCTAAATACTGCACAGAAAACTAGTGTTTCCATTTTCATAGACTCTTGTTAAGCTTTAAAGCAGCCATTCCCAAAGTCAAGAGTGCTGCGGCCCACTTAAAAGCCAGAAAATCCCACGGGGCCCACTCATTCTTAAATCTTCACTTTAATCAAAATGCAAGAGAAAGTGATGTATTTCCTTGAAAAGTTTTATTCAAAAAACATAAACAACACAGGCTGTGTTGATGCCACTCGTGCAAAGTGTTTAGGTCAGTGTGTGACCCATCTCCCCCCTTGGACACAAACTTCACTCACCTGTACCAATAGGAGTCATTGACCTGGAACTCTGTGCTGTGCTATTGTAGCCTTTCAAAGGATTTTTATTATGTGCTGCTGTGTCCAAGCAAACACGGTGACGATGACGTCAACTCTGTGATCAAAAGTGGGCCTGGCAAAAAATGAACCTTGATGACGGATGTTGATGTAAAATATTAGTCTAGTCATGCTGTCTCTTACAAAATGAGAAGTATACGTCATATTACTCCAATGAAGGACCTGAATGTACATGTATGGCTATGTTTTGTTTAGCTTTTTTGGGTTTTTTTAATGACAACTAATCTGGTTAGATCATATTTGTAGACAGTAGACCACACAACATCATCTCCACATAATCACACTATTCAATTCAATTCAATTTTATTTATACAGCACCAAATCACAACAGTCGCCTCAAGGCGCTTTATATTGTAAGGTAGACCCTACAATAATACATACAGAGAAAAACCCAACAATCATTTGAGCCCCTATGAGCAAGCACTTTGGCGACAGTGGGAAAAAAAACTCCCTTCTAACAGGAAGAAACCTCCGGCAGAACCAGGCTCAGGGAGGGGCGGCCATCTGCTGCGACCGGTTGGGGTGAGAGAAGGAAGACAGGATAAAAGAACTAGTATTATGTGGAGAACAGTGAGGCTTCAAAACCGCTGGATCGCATCATGATGGCTGTGTCCATCTTTTATGCTATCTATTGTAACCACTGCTTCAAACCTGCACATCTCACTGTGTGAAGCTAACTGGTACAGAATCTCTATCTAAGGGAATGGTTCTTGGTTTTTCTGGCATGCCTCGCTCCAAAAGACAAAACAAGTCACTAGTAACCTCTTGCTTATTTATCCTGCATAAATCATATTTCCTTAACATAGTCTCACTAGAAATTTCTCCCCAGTCGAGCCCTTGGAGAACACTGGTACAAGGTAACCCTAGAGTAGAAAGTTATAGCAAGATTTCTTTTTTTATATGGATGAATCTACCTTTATCAGCACCATTTCCTGTGAACTGGCCCCAACATGTTCAGAATCGATGATTTTCTCGACTATATTAGTTCGTGAAATTTAACCAAGACACTTTATCTGCCTTAAACTTACTAAACATAACAAAAAGAGGTGAGTGATCAGAAAAGAATAAAAAAAAACAAAAAAACTTATTGTTTGTCACCTCACTAAATGGGCAAAATTTTACACAGTTTATTAAAAAATGCTAATATTTTGCAAACTTATTTCAGGGCTTTGGTTTAAAAGAAAGTGTGCCTTGAGGTATGATTAAATGACATGTCAAGACTTTTTCCTGACTTCCTGCAAAGCATTTCAGCAGAAAAAAACTGCTAGCAATCACATTTGCAGCACTTATTCCACCTGCCAAATCCACAGACTGTGGAACATGAGTTAAACTCTGCTCAAACACATCACCGGCACTGCTATTCTTAGGCTCTGCCCTTCACGCACATTGATGAAGTGTCCACTGCTCTCTCCACTAATGAGCCCCCCATCAAAAATTGATCTGTGCAATATGTTAACTTGCACCTCTAAGGGTGAACTGGGCCCCAGCTCGTGTTAGCCACATCCTATTAATCAGTATCTCCATTAGCGCATTTTGACAGATTCACCTGACAAAAAAAAAGGCCCACAGATGAAGAATTTCATCACTGTCACTTTAAATACAGTGGACCACCCTGTCTCATTAACAGCTACTCACAGCTGGAGAACTCCCCCCAACACCACTCCACTGCATCTTCTGGCGATGCTTTTTCTTCCTGAGTTCTGTTTTTGTTTTTTCTCAGCAACTGTCATTCAGGACTTTGTTAAATATGGAACTCATTTGGGGCCAATGCGCTCCGTGTTTTCTTAATTACTATGAGGCACCTAATGATGCAGCATAGCCTGGTGATGAAGTAGCTGAAAAACACGCTGCCTTGACACATAACAGGACTCTTTATCAAGGGATTAAGAGGTCAGATGCAATGTAATCTGATAAGTGCTTCCAGGGATGGATAACAGTGTCAGACTGTGGGTGAAGTACCTGTACAGCTTAAGAGTCAGCGTTCCGTAGACGGTAGCGAAACCCAGCAGTCGAACCCAACGCAGAAGGATGCAGCGGAAAACACTGGGCTGAAAGTAGAGAATCCCAACCTGGAAGAGGACAGAAGAAGCATTAAACAACAAAGGTCGTGAAAAGAAACTGAAAAATAAATAAATAAATAAAAGAGCCACCCAACTGTGAGTGTTTTCCATCTAAATGATAATGGGCCCTCTTTCCCTGGGAAATTACATTTAAATTCGTGGGAAGCTGCTGCCTCATTGTGCTCTCAGTGGACGTCTCTATAAACAGTAAAGTAATCTTATTTAAATGTTGGTTTTCTCCAACTGTTCTCCTTTGGCGTCTCACAAGTGAACGAGTGGGTTTATGCAGTTTAGTTTACTGTACATCCTATCGCACATTCAGTCACTCTATAATCAGTTACTTGCTTCGTTTCGCCTCAGAAACTACTCATGAAGCTCTTTTACTTGTGTTCTCTACACTTTTTCTACTTCCTCTGCCACCTTTTATCCATCAGAGGAAATTTAAAATACTGTAAAAGTGACCATCAGTGTGTATCGCCGATGCTGCGGATGAACTCAGTGTGTTTCGGGGCTGTGAACTTTTTTTTTATAGCAGTTTTTGTCAGCAGATGGTGTTTGCAGGGATTTCATGAATGTGTTGACATAAAAGATCAAATGCTGCTTTAATTCTAGGACCATTTTGCTTATGTCGGCCAAAAAATAAAAAAAGCACCAAATTTTTATTTGTTCTCATATGCTACAAAGAGCAGCTCCATCTGCTTATGAAGAGCATGTGCTGTCATCAAAAGGCCTGGGCATCACTTGAGCTCATTCACTTGGACTTACTCCTAGGACTCTCAAGGATCAAAAGTTTTTACCATACTAAAATTACTATAGCTAAACAGCTGCTAGTGAAAAAATAGCATTTGTTAAGCACTTTTCTAGTCTGATTGAGCACTTAGAGTACCTAACAGATACAATATGTATGACAGCTGCAGAAACCACTAAATGTTTGCTCCAGTAAAACGTATAAGATTGCTTTCTTAGAACAATACTTTAAAAAGCTCTTTGGTGTACGGCAAAGCTATGTGGCAGTGATCAGGTTCCCTTGATGTTAAAAAAAAAAAAACTTCAGAAAGTTTATAGTCCAGATATGTTGATATATAACCTATTCAAGAAGGAGCAGCGTCAAAAGGAACAATGAGTCGACATGACCACCAAAAATGAAAGTAACCAGAATCAGAATACTTTATTAATCCCAAGGAAATTATTTGCTCACAGTTGCTCTAAGACAGTAAAGCACAGTAACTAACTAAACTAATATATTACAAAGTAACAAAATATAACAAAATAACTACAAATAGCTATAATTATAAATATTCTAGTATTAAATATGCAAGCAGTATTATTATATATGCATATAGTAAAATTAAAATTAAATTGATGTTGAGGTGCCCATCTTATCATATTGTCAGCACCCTGTGAAGCCCAGTAAGTAAAGGAGCTTAAGCTCGGGGTTACATCCAGTAACTACTATTTTTCCAGCAAAACTTGTATTTGGGAATCATTTTCACTGTATATTTTTCACTTTGACACATTAAGAGTGCAACCACTCATTTGTAATTATCTTGCAAGCTTTATTAACAACCATAGCAAGAACAATGTTGACACTGCATATCAAGGCTAAATATTCCCTCCACATTATACATGGATCGACTCCCTAAATCTAGAAGGGTATCTGGATGAGATAATGAGGACATTGAGATAATACCTCCAAACTATCCAATTACAAGTGACATTAATTTCTCACATATATTTGTGACAGCACATAAAATGTCAAATCTTCCAAAACTTCAGATCTAGATCCAGGTCTAGATTGATTCTACAGATAAAGCTCCATTTCTGCTAAACTCTGAATGCAAATCCAACCATAACCTTTTAAGAAATCTCACAAAAAAATTTAAAAAACAAACCAAACCAAACATATATCGCAGAGGTCTGCTTTTATTTGCCAATCATCGTTTTATGAGCAAGATAAAGCAATGTGTGTGTGTGTGTGTGTGCGCGCGCGTATCACGTGAATTCAGTTTCTGTGCTCTACCTCATTTATAATTGTTTCAGCTTAGCCAATCCAGACAGAGTGACAGCACCACTCTCCCTTTGGTTCTTATCTCTCATGGAAAACGTGATGGAAAATCTATAAGGTGACATTTAGTCATTATATGAACGATGAAGATTGCATTGATTAGCGTGGGTGGACTTTTTTTGTGTTTGTAGAACCGTGTTTAAATTTTGAGTTCAACTTTGACCAGGTTGGAATTGGTTGTCACTACTTTTAAGTGCGATTTTTTTCTTTTTCATTTGAAAAAAGAAAGAGACTATATTGAGGGCCGGTATGAATATCAGTGTCGTTAGTGATTTGATGAATTTAATGTCTAACTCTTCCAGTTTGGCAAAATGAAACTCATCCAGGAATAGTCTCCCAATCTTTAGGGATTTAAATCCACATTCATCTCTATAGTGCATTGTTTGAACTCCAACACACAGCGACTCAGCTCAGATAATCTTTGAAAGAAACCTTCTGTTAACAGGATAACATCATAATGACTGACTGACGCTCACTGCTTCGCTCCTAAAATGCCTCACACACATCGCCAGGGTTCAGCCAGTGCTTTGATATTGTTGCAAGCATACAAGTAAACAACCCTTACACTACAATGATTGCATAATAGAGCAATTAGGAATGAAAAACTACTGACATCTTCTGTCTCAGATATAAACCTCAATGGATAAATGTCTAAGAAAGAAACAGGTAGAGAAATTTCTATTAATTTGCATCATTTTTTTCAATAATTATAATTACTGTAGTACAACTAATAGTAGTACTACTACTACTGCTGCTGCTACTATTACGGGAGGTAAAACCATTTTGTTAGAGTCATTTTCACGAGAAATTTACCTTTTACGCATCAAAGAGAAAATCCATGAACTGAATTACTCATAACAGTAAAGTGCAGTGCCATTTTATCACCATCTGTGGCATTATTAAAAAAAAAATCATCATGGAAAGCTTGCCCTTGAGACACAGAGGGCATCCTGCTATGTTACATCTTCACGAGTAGATTCTGCTACAAAGACCTGAGCATGCTGAAATAGTGCCCATCCACGCTGCTAAAAAACGCTGATGGTCTTCCAAAGACATAAAAAGAGCCAGAACAAACAGAGAGAAAAAAGAAACAAACATCTGAGGCAACGTAATTATCTGTCTGTTGCAGATGTGCAGAGATTTCCCCTGTGGGATTGTTAATGTTAATCGGATTAGCTGAGGCATTAATACGTTCCCTCAGGCAGCGGCGAAGACGCAGGCATGTGGATATTTTTGCTCACTAGGTTTGAGTCAGTTAAGGGACACAGAGGACCCCACGGGAGGAGCGGTGGCCCACATCTTCATCCGCTCACAGAGTCTGGAAGACCAACTGGAGAAACTTCTGATTCAAACAAAGCATGATCCGTTTGACTCGATTTTGCAAAAGGAACGTTTCGGTGAGGAAATAATGACTTAAAGAGTGCTGAGCTGTTCATTTTTAACACATAAAAGGTGTTTAATACTATATCTACTGTCAGTATAGTTTTAAAAAGCCTCTAAACCTGCATTTTAACAGGTGGGATTAACATAAATATCTAAATAACAATCTGTGACTGCTCCTCAGTGCATTACCTTTTTCACAAAATAAAGAGCAGAGGAACAGGAGCTGATAAAAAGATAGCCAGGCTGCCGCTGAGCAACTTGCTGACGCACGTTTGGGTCCACGGGGACAGAAGAGGGCACAGGAAGAGGAGTAAAAATGCACAATGGGAAAACACAGCTCATGACTCCCTTTTAGATAAACTACCGAACAGCATCTGAATCTCCATCACGTGCCAGTTTTAAGACTGGTTTTGTTTGTGATGAGACGGAAACGGGGAGGTGTTATCTGCCACATTCCTCCCTTGAGGGCTGGCTTTAAATGATCTGAATAAGCTGTCATAAAAACTTTTTTACACATTTAGAAGTCTGAGCTTCTCTTTTAATGGTGTGATCTCACCTTCTGGTTATTTTAATGGCTCGCAACAGCAACAAACAAAAAGTTATGGATATGTACAAACATGCAAGACATCCTTTTCATCTTTCCCTCCCTGCAGTCGTGAATTGGATAATGGATGGATGGATGGTGTGTTGTGGTCATCTTATTACAGTTAATATGACAGATGATGAAGACATTAAAAGGCAATACCAAATAATTTTGATGATCGCTGCTGATACAAACATGGTGGAGAGGTCTAGTTCAATGACTTCAGATAGCACTGGTGTCTGGCTTCATCGTACTGTGATCCAATGTATCTTTTTGGATCATGCATCTAATTAAAAATAACAAACAAACAAAAAAAACTAGTCATAGTGGTTGATGCTGTTTAATGCTGTTTAGTTGGACAACATGGAGTTTTTAAGGACTTCCTTTTGGAGCCACCCTCCTGTGGCCATTCAAGGAACTGCACTTTTTGATGCGTCTCACTTGGTTTCATTTTTCAGCCTTAGAGGTGGTCACTTCCTTATGACCCCACCCCATGTGTCTTCAAAAATTCTCAGATCAAACTGCAAAGGCAAAAATGAGTCGCTATCCTCAAACATTGCCATGACCCTCAGGTTTCATGATGATCTGCAGAAATTACAAAATCAATTTGTGCTGGCACAGTACTTTCCATCAGTAAGGTTTCCATCAGTAAGGTTTCTGGGAAGTTACTGGCCCCAATCCTCAGACAGGTTTCTCTTAATATTAGTGGGTATAAAGAGTAAGATCAGTTTCTGCCCTCCTTCTTTTTTGAAACCTTCCATTAATAATCGATGTTAAGTGCTGGGAATACTGGATTCAGCGTTGCGGGGAAGGGAAGAAAAAGGATCAAATGTTATGTGTGTGTGTGTGTGTGTGTGTGTGTGTGTGTGTGTGTGTGCATGCAAGTGAGGTACTGTGTACCTATCTAATGGACATCAATATCAAGGAGACAATTATGAACTAATATCAAGCCTCTATCCCAGCCCCATTTGCCTTGTTGTTTGCCTACAACATAGCAAAGGCTTCAGCTGAGCTGAGCAGTCCCTCTTTCCAATTGTACTTTTTTCATTTCTTGAATCTCATCCTATCGCTATTGCGATTTTAATAAGTGCTAGTTCTTCTGTCAGTTTGCATGCAACAGATTTTGCAACTAGTATTGAAGACATTTAGATAATGTAGGTTTTTTTGTTTTGGTTTCAGGCAGGCAGGTGAACACGTCCCAGCTGGATAAACGCCTAGATGATGAAGTTCCATCTGCTGGCCTGGTCTCCAGGCTCTGCAGACACCTGACTTATCACAACCTGGTTCTGTACCTGCTCTCTAAAACAAAGTCTTATCATGTGGAAGCTACAGCACAACACAAAGTGTTATACAGACATATACCTGAGAAGTGCATAAATGCACTGAGTTGCTGCCACTGGATTTGCTGATTGAGCAGTTGCATTAATGAGCAGTTCAACATTATTTTCTACCAGTGTTTCAAGCCTCTCTTTGACCCTTTCCTTTTCAGAGGAGCCACAGTACAAGCCACATATTCTGCACTGCACACAGTGAGGATGTAAAACTATTAACAAAATAATGAACTTTTGTTGGAGTAAAGTTTAAGTAGCTGATTCCCACTCTGCCAGCACACGGCATGAAGGAAAACAACAATAGAGGAATCGCTTCCATAGTTCAGTTACAGCATTTTCAGAAATAAAGGCATCTACTGTATTGAAATTTATTTGCTAGAGCCTAGTGTTTCGTAGTATAAAACATTGTAAATTTGAATGTGATTAAAAATACTCAGACAATTTTAATGCAATGTTGAGGCAGTCATATTCTTCATAAAGATGGGTATTAATATTACCTAGAATAATTACTTAATCTAAACTGAACAAGTAAATCAGATAAAGAAAGTCTGAGAAACTGGAAAGTCTTAGGGTACGTCCACACGTACACGGGTATTTTTTGAAAACGCAGCTTTTTCTATGCGTTTGGGCCTTTTCCTCCACACGTAAACAGCGCTTTGGATCACTGAAAATGGAGATTCTTAAAAATCCCGCCAGGGTGGAGATTTTCGAAAACTCAGTTTTTGCGTTTATGTGTAGACGAGGAAAAAGGAGATTTAGTCACGCAACGCCAAAGGTGTGTGCCTTTTTTGACGTCATGCTGTGCGCCACGTTATTATTTACATGAGATGAATTTCTACAAAGGCGGATAGAGACAAAATACTGTTGCTGTTAATCTTACTGTCTGCAGTTTTTACACGTTTACATATACACAGGCAGTTACTGTCCCTCCATTTAGAAAGACCCAGACGTCAGAGTGAACTTCGGACGTGGCTTCTACATTCAACACAGACACTCTCACAACCCAAATCCCAACGTCGTCGTCGGTTTTCAATAAATTAAAAAATTTTTAATTTACTTTTGCTGTATGCATTTTGTCCATTCCTAAGTTGTGAGTCTACACCAGCCATACTTCACAGCGCTATGACTTATGATTATGAATCACTCAGACTAATGTAAAATTTTCCAGTTTCTTTCCTTATTGAATAAACTCTGGCCAAGAGAGCCAGTGAGACAAAATCCGTCTTTAGTTATTTACATTTGAAATGATGAAGGTACTTGAAAATGGCACCTGAAAAGTAACACAAAATTAGCTGCCTATCCAGAAAAGCACAAAGTTTTCAGAAGTACAAACTCTGTTTCCTCTTTCCCTCCCAGGCTTCTTGACTTCTGATTGGCCATCTTTCTACACGGTTAGGACTTGGCAGTTTGACTTCATTTTTTGCGTTTACATGTGGACGAAGATATTTTTTCAGAACTGCATGTGTGGACGGGATTATTTTTTTTAAACGAAAAGGAAAAAAATCTCCGACTGAAAGCGCAGAAAAACATGACACAAGCAAGATTCACTCACCCACTTAGTGATTCAATCAACACTCAGTCACTTAATTTGCGGTTATCTCTCATTCCTAATCATCTCTCATTTCAGCACCCACCAGCTGGCTTCCACACTGAGATTCACTGGGTTGGTTACCCACCAGAAAGTGTCCCTGTTGATAGGACGGTGACGCAAGCCGGCCAGCTGTGGTGTGAGCATCAGCTTTCCAGGGAGCTATTGTGATGTTGGCTACTTTAACATTCTTTGAAGTTTTGTTGTGTGTCACCACTCGGTAAAAGCTGTGGATAGTCTGCGTGATATTTGTTCTACAATAAAATGCTAAGAATTTAACAAAGGAGTCTGAACTCACATGTGAGGTTAACTTTTGCAAAAGGACTATAATTTGGGGGTTAAATGGGAAGAATGTCTTGTTATTTTAAGTAGAAAAAACACTGTTTGCACTCACTATTGTCCTTTCACATTCATGTTGAGGTAATAATAGACAGTTAAACTAATCATTCATATTCTATTAATTAGAGCTGTAACAAATCTTCAAATCCATAATCCAGGCTATGTCTCATACTTCTAGCTCATTCTTTACCTGAAAAATCTTTAAACATTACAAGTGTCCCTAGACTGGGATCAGCTGTGGCTCAGGAGATTGAGTGGGTCGTCTGCTTTGATGCCCAGCTGTTCCAGTCAGCATTTCAAAGTGTCTCTGGGCAATATACTGAAGCCTGATTCATCCATCGGTGTGTGAGAATGTGTCTGATAAATAAAAATGGCTTAAAATGCACAGAATAAACCATTAAATGTATGAATGTCTGTGTGTTTTAGAGCCTAACTGATAAATTGGTGGGTTGGTCTAACATACTAGCTGATATAAGCTATTTGCCAGTATATTGGTATCTGCACATTTTTGTTGTGCTGTTTCATATTCAGGTAATAGTCAGTCTATGTCTTAAAAAGCAGCACAATAGCAACAATAGCAGGAAAGAAAAGGCTATTCTGGCAAGTAAACATGGATGTAAACAACAAGAGAAAATGAATCTGCAGGTTAGAAACTGCTTGAGAATTCTTGTTAAAAAAACAAACAAAAAAAACAACAAACAACAAACATTATTATGTAATATGTCATTACTACCATTTGTACAGGTTACTGTATCTCAGGTTTGCTTTTGGATACTCAGACCTTAATGTGACCTTAACTGAAAAAGCCAATTTTATCCTGTAAATGTAAACAGAGCCTATCATAGCAAACTTTTAACACAGACTTTAGCACTTTTCATTCCCCGAAGGCTTCATGTAAGAATGGCTATACACCCACAACAAAAATATGACACCCAAACTAGATGCCCCACAGAGTGTAGCAAAAATCATTTAGTGCTAGGACGCTTTGGATAATTAGCTCTCGCTGCAGGGCAAAAAAGAGATATTCAGCAAATAACACTTTAAAAAAGGAAGTGGGTGGATTCTTTTATCAGACTAATGCAGTTAGAAGAAGCACTCCGAGAAGCAGCAGTGTGTAATTAAGTTGTTATTTGCAGACAATAAAAATGCAAATGCATAGGTGCAGGGTGTTCAGTGCAAAAGGTGAAAGCTTTAGGGATTGATCCACCTTCTTGTGAAGGTTAGGATCCCACAGGATATTGATCGCAGGGGACGACAGACGTCTCCCTGTGTGCCATTAAATCAGTATACTGCTCTCACTAGAGAGTAGAGTAAAAATTAACTGTGGCCTGTTTTCTTATGTTTTTAAATTCCTCTGTCTTCACAAAATAATGGCTGCTTAAATGCAGAGACAATGCAAAGTTATTACTGAGCTGAGTTCTTATGAAGCATTTAGAGGAAGCTTTCAGGTTATAGGGCAGCAACTGTGCAAAACACTGACACATTCACATTGATCGGTCGTGCCCTGAGAAGATAAAGAAAGCACCTGTGACACTAATCACCTTTGAATCTAAAGTCATTTTCTACATGTGAAGTTGCCCTTTCTGTGTTATAAGATACATGATTTATATTATACCAACATAACATGTTTTTTTTTCCGTCCATTTCAAGACAGAAAAACAAGCTGTAAACTCCACATTTACATAACAGGATCTTGTAAAGAGGATATTGCTAGCATGTTAGCAAATAATTCAATTCAGATATTTGAATTTGAAGCCATGTCTCCATTCTCAGACCTCCTGTCTCTCCAGGAAATACCTCAGCACAAACTTGATATCAATCACAACAGACGCCATCGGACGCAGAATGAAATATGAGCTGGGATCACGGTATGTTGCAAAGCAGCTTGGAGAGCACAGCAACTCTGAACAGCAAGTTTAATTAAAACGCTATACATGACTTTGTATAAAGGTTTAAAGAGGTAAGAGCCAACCCATTAGCTGACGTTTAAAGATTAATCTTAGTTTTTGAGCAATTTTACTGTAGTCACAACAATGTTTGCTGAATCATTGTTAGATGGCTTCATACTGTAAAGGTCTTACTATTTATTAACAGATTTTTAAAAAAATAGCCTGCAACAAACTTTGCATAATACAAAATTACAGTTTGAATTATTTTCAGGGTTGGCAGCGATGATGGGTATAAGAGCCACATCATCCTAATGGAGCACTTACCGAAATGAAAGTGCAGAAATACAACATCGTATATTAGTCATCTGTCAATTATGGAGTATAAACACATCACAATTTAGGTTCAAAAACGACTAACACCAAGCGCTAAAAACATTAGCCAGTTCCAGTCAAAAGAACAGACAGTGCCGAATTTCAGCCTTTTGTTATCACAGTTTCTTTGGAAACTGCTACCAGCTAAACGGGAGAAAAATGACTTTCAGCCATTTAGTGTGTCTGTCTCCATCTGAGTAGAGAATGGGATTGTGCAGCCTCGGGAATCATTCTGTCACAACAAAGCTCTCACGCTACTTTTAATGTTTTGACATGAAATGGTGACAGCCATCCGGTCCGCCCATGCCCCACTTTGTCCGGTCATCATCTCCTGCTCATTCCCCAACCCTTCTATTTCTAATCTACGAAACACCTTCGGTATGAGAGAGTGGGAGGGAGCTGCGGTGGGTGGTGGAAGCAGAAGAGAGGTGGGGTGTTGTAATGGCAATGGATCCATTTTTATATGAAAGCTGACACTGCCACATGGGACGGGCAGCTTTCTGGAGGGAGGTAATGGTTTCTTCTCCTCCCGCCGCTCCCTGAGGTGGGCTGAGTGTAAATTACATCCAGCTCAGCCTCTGCTCAGTCAAGACTGGAGCTGACTCGCACCCACCTCCCACATTCCCTTCCCTTCTCATCACCAGTTACAACCTCAGAGAGAGATATTCCCATCTTGCTAGGACACAATGAGACATATCAGAGGAAATAGCCTGCCTGCATGTCATACTGCTAACTCTCTTTTTTCCCCCACTCTCTCATAGTTCTTGTCTCTCTGCTCAAGCAAGTAGGAGCACTTGAGCTACAGCAGCACATCCTCAGCTTAGTCTCTGTATGCTCTGGGAGATTCTGGATTTTTCAGAAGGAGGAAAGGAAGTAGAGTATGAAGGGAAGGCTGCACATGCACAAAACAACTCTCCAGATCCACTCAAGTCAGATTGAAAGTGTCAGAGCAGCTTGGATGGCAGGCAGAGCAGAGAAAGGCAGACTAACGGGTGGCAGACTGTGTTTCATGGCCTGTCAGGTCAGGATCCATTATCCTCTGGCCATACTGTTTCTCATTAGCCCCCTGATGTGCTGTGAAGCCATGGCTTCGTCCTGCCATGCATGGCAAAACCCCTAAGTTGGAATGAAGCGGCACCTTGGCCCTCCTTGGCACAAAGACAATGCCGAGATTGGACAGGTGGAAAGACAGGGATGGGAGAATGGGGGTAATACCCAAAAGACCAGTGGTGGAAAACAGGGGCACTCTATACATTCTCTACTCTGCCCCCAACAACAGGACTTGGTAGAGGACTGTAATCTCTTCTTTTTCTTTTAATATTTATTTAGTCAGGAAGTGAAGCTCTTGAGACTCTCTTGAAAATCTCCTTTGTGAGAGGGGCCTGACAGCCAGCATTAACCTAGTATGTTTTTTGATATGACCCCTTGTGTGGAACATGCATGTCTGAAAGTCATGGATCAAGTGGTAAGTCGCAGCCACAGTGAGGTTTTGGCAGATTTTTTTTAACTAACACCCCAGTCACATAGGTCAGGAGATCAGTCAGCAACCACCAGTTGTTGGGAAAAATGTGTTTTCCCTACAACAGCTTGGCAAGTTGTTGCTGGCTGTCACTAGATGAAATTGGTTGCAAGAAGGTATACAGTGCTACACCAAAAACCCTTCTTGGATTTGGTTGGTTCTCTAGCAGATTGCTAAAGTCATCTGTAGTTTCAGGTTCATATTTGAAAGCAGACAAGTGATGACTTTTGGCATTATAAATAAATATGAAGAAGAAGAATATTTTGGTGGGCAGTGAAATTAAGTAAAGTGGTAAACACAGAACAGAAAACAACAGAAACTCATCAGCTACCTGGTTAATCAGAGGAAATAAATCTAATTAAGACGTGATCTCTGGGAAGTGAACTGTACAAATACTACAGCAATGAATTCTTAGCACTAAGGTGAGACCAAAATTAATAATAGTAAATTGGATATCACCGCTTTATTGCCACTTTTACATATGTGTTAACATTTATGAATGCATGAGCAGCAGAGCAGGGGGTGTGGGAGGAAGAGAGCAACAACGATGGCTGTCTCTGGGGCCGCCTGCAGTGGAGTGCACACAAGAAGGGCTGGGAAGCTTCATATGATGCATTTACATGGATGTTACTGGTTATCTGCAGTGCTTTATTTTTTTCCTCCAATGGGAGACTTGGGTTTCCTTGAACTGAGTGGTTAAAGAAATCTAGGATGTGATTTCTGCGGGGGAAACCTTATTTTTGGCAAAGATGATTTCTAATGTGTGTGCATATG
>VUQG01019442.1:34871-49354 GCA_015106755.1 Etia nguti | reverse complement strand
ATGTGCCTTTTTTCCATATCTGACTACAGAGATGTGGAAGAATTAAAGGAAACAGATTTAATTCAACCAAAGTAAATAACCTGAATTTGAGGTTTATAGCCATCTAAATTGGTGTATGCAAATGTCTTGTTAACACTTCCAGCTATAGTATCATGAAGATATGTTTGTTTCTTTGGATCAGTGGTAGCTATTAGATGAGCTTTAGTGTCCCTTGGCCTTAATTTTTCACATCTATAGAGCTCAGTAGTGATTGCCCACTTTTTCAACATCCCCAGTCCTAGAAGTGAATTTCCCATGAATTCGGTCATAGGAAATTCATGGGCCAAAAATAATGTCTAAAATCTCCTAACTATTAATTTGATGTCCTTTAAGTTATTAGGTAATTAAATATTACAAAAAATAAAAAATAAGCCAGGAAAAGAGTAGGTAAGTACTGAATTTTTGACATCACAAGCCAAAGTACTGAGGTGCATGAAACGTGTTTGCAGTTTCTGGTCTTATTTTGTTTTCTTGCATTAATGCTAAGAGCAACAGAAGCTAGAAGGTAGACAGAAAAAAACAACAAGTGAAGGAACATCAACAACGATTAAAGTGACACACACAGAAAACACGAGTAAATGGAGCAAAAGTGAGGCAAATGTGGAAAAGAGTCTCTCTCTTCTGGAAGCTGTAGAAAACTAAAACAAGTAAAGTCATGTTCAATAAAGCAGCTTTCTGTATTTCCATGTCTATCTCCCTTACAAGTCAAGTTTCCTATCTGAATGTGTTTCTGGCTCCACCTGAAAGGAAAACGCGCCGATCCAAACAGTCACTTTGCTCCAATCTAAGCCTCACCAACAGCGTCAATAAGAAGCCACAAAGACGCAAACAGAGGGCTGGCGAGCTCATCCAAGGATCACATTGTGATTCACAAATGCATCTCCATCTCTCCGTCTCCACAGCCAGACAGAAATAGTCCGTTTTGGCACTGCCATAGTTTTGCCTCTCTCCCTCTGCACTGTCTGTCCCTCCCTCCTCCCCTTTCATCTCAAAGCAGGAGGGAGTGGGGGAAAAACTGAAGTTATTGCATGTGACACACCCAGGAGAGAAAAAAGGGGGAAAAAATTGCATTCCTTCACAAAGCTGAATGCCACAGGAGCAGAAAGAGATATATCTCTCCTGCTGCTTAATAACAGTGGAAATATTTAAAATAGAAGCAGCAGCAGCAACGGTGGAATATTTCTGAATCTATATTTAGATTGGGAGTGATGTGCCTCGCCCTCGCAGCCATGGCTCATGTGGGATTCACAGGGTAGACATGGAAATGCATCAGGGTGGAGATCAATCCAGCATGCTGCAGAGTGCCATGCAGAAAGATGTCTTTCAAACTGAATCCTCCTGCATTTATTCCACAAGAACATTTCAAAGCATTGTAATCTCTAAATGAGGTAGGATTTACAGAGTGAGCTACAAAGTCAAATTCCTTTGTACAGCCTCTGTACAAGCCATCTATTTTTAGCTTCCGCTGCCATCACTACTCCAGCTGGATGCAAGAATATCATCTGCTATTCATTCATTCACTAACCAATAACCTGACTCCCGGGCTTGCTTTCACTCTGCAGATTTCAAACATTATTACTTTCCAGGATCTTGTCACAGCAAATTGCATTGATTATTCGGCTCTACATCAGTTGGCTTTAATTACATTTACTTTGCATTGCTTCGCTAAAGCATATATCGCCACGTGATTGCAACTAAATTACAATTAGCCAATGCCCCGTGCACCTGGGAGAAAGACATAATGGCGGTTTCATGTAAATCAATGGCATGTGGGTGTTCATCTGCAAAAAATAATGATGTACTGCAGAAGGTGGCAGAACAGTGTCACTGATAAACCTGAATTGATGTTCATTGGTATAGATTACATAACACTGTTAGACATTATTTTTTTGGTAAGTAAAATAAAGAAAGAGCCTCAGTCTGTCATACAGCTTATAGCTTCAGTGGATATTTTACATGGGTGGAATTACATTTATCCTTATTTAGCACTATTCAAAACTTATACCAAAAGTGACAATCCAATATGTTTCTTATTTTCTACTTCAATGTCTTCCTGAATTATAAGAAATCCATTTCCAAAGCCCATTAACACAATAAAGAAGCTTTAAATCTTAAAATAGGACCATTATGTTTATTTATATCTCTTATTTGCTGTCACATTGCTACCCTTTTACAGTCTAAGTTGTTCATATTAAAAATGGACAACATTTCAGACAATCAGGTCAAGAGAATTCCAGTGAGCCAAAAACTCAGACTCTAAAACCAATGTGGGTAAAATATGCAACGGGGGTTAGAGACCATTTCAATCTGACTCAGAGTCCTAAAACTAAAACCCCTCCAATCAAAAATGAATAAAAGCCACACTACACTACGAAGCGTTTGTGTTTGTGTGTGCAAAAGGAGGCAGACCCATATTTCTTAAATAAATCATACAAAATATACTTTGCAACAGTATCTGCTGCCTCTCCACTGAGGCTCTAATTACTTGGACAGACTCAATTTTAAAAAAACAAAAAAACATTCCAGGTACAAACACTGGACTGAAAAAGACTCAAAAAATCAGACAATGTCCAAAAAAACCCATTTAAAAGGCCTTTGGAAAGCCTGAAAAATTACTGCTCTAGACCACTTAAAAAAATTACAAGGAAATGTGACTCCTTGGAAACAAAATATAAAGAAGATAAGACTTTTGCACAGTACTGTCGGTACGGTCGGATCAGTCCAAATATCGACATTATTGAGGACAGCATTGGTAATCGTATTGGATTGAGGGGATCAATATTGTTATTTCAGCTTAGACATATCTGAAGTTTTCAGCCACCTGCATGTTCTGGTTGGAGTGTCAGACCAGATCATGGAGTACCAGCAGCTGCAGTCCGAGACTGTGGAGTTAAATCCTGCCACAGTAGCAAACCGATGAGCTCTCCAGTGCTAAAGGGTCAGCTGTGACTGAACTTCCAAAATACAAGTGTGGGGACTGCCCAATTGTATATTCATCCCATTACTGTCTCAAATGGAAGTAAATCTATATCTAAATACATATTTAAATACTTGGTGTCTAGTAATATATTTAGGAAGCCGGCCAAAATAAATGCTAAATGTGTATATGCTAAATTTTCCTTATTTAGCTGTTTTTTCCGTCAGTGATATGGCTAAACAATTTAATTCATATTCATGAATATGACCATGTATGTGTTCAGTTTGTATCTGTGAATGTTTATGTTATATTCATTCACTGATGCAGGTATATATTATAATATATAAATGAACATATTTCAGCTGTTTGATTGTCATTCTTTTGTTTGGTCGCGCAGTGTGTGGCCTTTTTTTACTTTATCAAAATCAGTGTGGTCGCCTGAGGAAAAATATCAACCCACCCTTGCTCTAAATGCTCAGTTTCCTTTATTTTATGCCAATATCGCTCTGAGATTAGCACATTTCCTTATATGGGCATTTCTGAGACGCGAAGGCGCGGTTTACAAGCACTGCTTTTTGTTTGCAGAAGCCAGGCGAGGGGCTGCCAATTAGAAGACAGTTTTAGGAGGCGAGGATTAAAGAGACAGAGAATGAACTGGAGGACTGTATATACCAAAGATACAGAATTTTTTAAATGTTAATTATGCAATGATGCTGCAGTAGATTCCAAGATTAGAAATATGGAGGTGGAGAAGAACACAGTAGGTCTTCTTTGAAAGTATCTCCTCAATTATTTAATTCCTCGTGTCTTTAAAGCAAAGCGATTAAATATATGTGTTGAGCAAAGAAAAAAAAATGAAAGCATTGATCTGTAGATTCATGGATTAATAGATCAATGAATCGGCTAAAGGGAGAATGCAGCAGGGGTTGGGTGTGGCTGACGCAACAGAAGCTCAAGAACCAAATAATGAATTTAAAATAAAAATACATCTTGAATTCAAGACACTATTACTGATCAGTTTAGTTTAAAACTGTAAAAAGAAAGTGGATTAAATGATGGTAGTTTTTATTAAGAATAAATATAAATAATAAAGTCTTTAAAAGGTTATGGTAAAAATCAATTCTGTGTGCGGGTTTTAAATGAACACAATGCGTATGAAGCAGCGTGAGTGGCTGGTCAACAGATGGTAGTGTTGACAGGCTGCTGGGTTCATTGGCCAGCTCTGTGTACAGTTAGCAGGGGGTCACCAACAAGCCCTGGGATGTTTGTCTCTGCCAGTCCCGTTTTATCACATGCACACTTCGGATGTGAAATCCCTGCTTATCACAGCTCCATTCAGCTGTCACCGAAAAAAAACACCAGGAACAGTGTGATTTATGAACTGGGGTTTGCACTGTCTGACAAGGCAAACAATCCCACTTTGTGCCGCTGCTGCAGATATGAAACTTTGTTCTCAGATATGTGATTTTGCTTCAGATGAATGAGCGACGGTGTGAAGTGAAGGTCGAGCTGAATGCCAGCCTTCAGTCAAGGAGAACATTTTTGTTTTCAGCTCAAAGGAGCATGGCATGTAGATTATCAGCTAACACTTAAAAAAATGACTGCATGAAGAGATCCAAGGCTGCACGGCGACACATGCGCAAGCTCACAAGAGTCTCAGGCTTACCGGAAAGTAGAGAAGCAGAGCCCCACACAGGATGGCCTCCAGCAGGACAAGACCTGATGCTCTGATACTCTGCCAAAACACAAACAAACGACATTTATTAAACTTCTGATTTATGAACCATTTAATATATAAAAAATCTGAGCACAGATTTGAGCACAGTCAAATATCCAAAATTATTATTTCTTTTAATTTATGAAAGCACTGGTCAATATTCAAATAATATTTTACATTTTACTGAACTATGTGGCACTTTGCACACATTATGTCAGAATAGTTTGTAGAGTGTGGCTAACGTTAGCACAGCTGCCATCAGCAGCTATATGGTAATTCTTGCTACCATAGCATTGCTTGTTAATATTTTCCCATCATGCAGTGTGACAGAGGTGCTGTCTGCAGCCATGACCACTGGCATTTGGCATTGTAACATCTCATAATTATATATTTACAAAAATATGAATGTAATATGTTTAACCAACTGGTATTTTGGGTGTGGACTACCAAGGACTTTGTATTCACAAGCTCAAGTTGTTCACCTTTTACTAGTACAAGGTGGTGGGACAGTGTCAAACACTCTCAGTCTAGTGGCCAGAAAATATAGCAATAGCAAAATCAACTTGTAGCAGTGGACAGAGCAACACCATTAAAGTATAAGCAGGTTCAGGTGTGACTGTGCTGGTGGGAAATTGTCATTAGCTGATCCTCCAGGAAGGACCAAAGGCCTAACTAAGTATTACTGAGGCTTTATTGGGGCCTTTTCACTGTAGAAAAATCCACCACAAAACCAAATTTCAAAGTCATACAGTGGCCATAATACCAAAACAGTGATTTCAAAGAGACTAAAATGCTCCATAAAGAGCATTTGCAGTGTTGGGTGGTTTGTCACTATGACCAACTTCAAATTCATTACAAACACAGATTGCAGAAGAAAGTTTTTCAGTTTTTAATATAAAAACATTAATGGACAGCTTTAATTTTGATGTTTGTGTATTGTAAACCAAATAATGTGTACATAACTGCCCACTTTTTTAAAAGATATGCCAGAAACAGGGAATCATTTAGGTGATTCTGCAAGCCACAAAAAAAAATCCAAAATGCCAAAATAAAAATGTTTTTTCTTTTGTGTACAGTGTACTGTAGTTTCTGTTCACATTAAAAATGTATCGCACAGCATGTCATAATATTCAAGGCTGATTTAAAGAGGATGGAGGTTTGTTCCTTGTTACTTGAAAGAGAAGAAGAGCAAAGCGAAAGCTCCTCCCTTAAGCACTTTTTATAGAAGCATCCACCATTTGCAGGCGCTTTGTCTGCACCTCTTGTGTAAGATATTTAGCAACATATCGTCCTCTAATTGACAAGGCGCTTGAGGGGGGCTTTCAGAGAGCAGAGGACAGCTGTGCCACCCATTTAAAAATACATGCAAAAGAAAGCAAAAGGGCTCTCTTTGTGCACCAGATAAACTTATTTTAATTAAATTGCATGAATGTAATTGAAAGGGCTGCGAAGAACTTTGAAACAAAATCTTAAATGTAGTTTAATGACATTAATTGGAATTATATAAGTAGTCTTTAAATTATGACAAAGCCCTGGAGTATCTGAAACATCCATCTGCTCTAATAATGGGAATGATCCTTTGATGAACTCTAGCCGTTGTAATGGCAGAGTCCTCGGGTGTAGAAGATAGAGCAGCTAGAAGTTCCTTTGTCAGGAATGTGGAGCATCTTCAGGCTAATCCTCAGATGTTTGATGCTCAATTCAAAGCTAGTAATTAAGACACTTAACTGACAGAAACAACGGGAGCAATGGGAGGCTGAAAAGTTCAGAGATTTAATTAGGTAGACGTTAAACTAAAAAAAAAATGTTTGAAATATTAAGCATACAAAATCAACTTTGGTGTCTTGACATGAATATATATTTATTTATTTGTTCCAACACACAAGACATTGTACGGTGTACTCAGGTAAACACTAAACAGTGGGAGAAGTCGCAGTTTTCTCACTTTTTTTTGTCCTGGAAAAGTACACAGTACACACTCCATCTCCTTCTGCTCTCTTCTCTTTCCTCTAATAGTGAGCGGTTGTGGGTCATCTCACTCAAACTGCTCTGCTGGAAGTTTCTTCCTGTTAGAAGGGGTTTTTTTGTTCCCACTGTTGCAGAAGGGTTACTTGATTGGGTTGTCTGACTGTTGGGTTTTCTCTCTAACACTGTAGGGTCTTCACACTTGAGGTGGCTCTTGTAGTGAAATGAAACTGAACGTCCTGTTTGTCTGCTATAGTTTGAAGATCCCAACAAGTGTAGCATCCTGAGTGTGTGTTGAGGTAGTTCTGTGTTTTGAGTAGCAAAGCTTTTAAATATTAGCTAAAACATTATGTTTGTAATGCATGTTTTATTTTCCGGCATATTAGAGCAGTGATGCTCAGACACCATGAACAAAATGAGTTGCTAGACTCATGAGGAATCTGTGTCATCAAAGTGCTGCTTAGTAAATGACTAAAATATAGTCTTGCTGATAACTAACAAATGTAGCTCAATGTCCTCCACAGCATTCTCATACTAGTCTAATTCTGGTACTTGAAAACTCCAGGATTGATTCCTGGAGGATCAATCTCTGGCTCTCTTCCACAGTGTCTCTTTTGTCCTGTGTCCCTTCTCTCACCCCAATCGGTCGCGGCAGATGGCCGCCCCTCCCTGAGCCTGGTTCTGCTGGAGGTTTCTTCCTGTTAAAAGGGAGTTTTTCCTTCCCACTGTCGCCAAAGAGCTTGCTCGTAGGGGGTCATATGATTGTTGAGTTTTCTCTGTATGTATTCATGTAGAGTCTACCTTACAATATAAAGCGCCTTGAGGCGACTGTTGTTGTGATTTGGCGCTGTATAAATAAAATTGAATTGAATTGAGTTGAAAAGTCAAATCCCACTTAAAAAAAAAGTAGTTAGGTAGATCCAAGGAACAAAAGAATCACCAAAGAGATGCTACGAATTAGGCTGAATTTAATTTGTAATTTATGTAAATAGTATGTACTAGTTTATGTAAGAAAAATATAGACTTACAGAGGGTTAGAGTCAGAGGTTAGGGTTGAATCACAATAACATGAAAAAATTAATGAACTCTTTTGATCAATCACAAATTTGTATAGGTATCCTCACCCTGGCTAAAAAAGACAACCATTGCATTTTAATCCACCCCAAAATCTTCTTCTAAATTTAACAGAATAGTTTTTAATGCCTTTAATTCCTAAGTCTCTAAATTCCTCCACTACCAGCACATCCAACCTGTTTTCTTTTTCTTTTTACTCTTTAAATGGAAATTGAGATCTAGAAAGGCGATACAGTAGTTTGGGTGAGATGGAGCTAGAAGGAGGATGATCCACTGTGGCGACCCCTAAAGGGAGCAGCTGGAAGTAGGTACGGGGCTTGACAGACGAAAAAGCTCATTCAGGCAAAGAAAAACCACACGAAAACAAAAACTAAACCTGACTGCAACCTGACTAATTTGCAAACTCATGCCATGCTTGAGTAAGAAAAGAGTAAAATACAGTTTTCTCCACGTTTGCTGATCATTCACTCTCTGTGACTGATTATAGGACCCCACCATACCACAGGCAGCACTCTTGCATGAGCTACATCTCAATCTCTGCATCACATCTTATATTCATACTCTTCTTTTTAAAGGTGCATGGTCTCAAGGTCGTGTAAATAATGTAAAACTTAGTGAAGTTACTAAATTAAGCAGGAGATTTCAACCAGGTGTCACCATTCAAATATATATATGAACCAGGCGTCATAAGTAAAAGATTAAACAGATTAAATGGTGAGTGGTCTGATGTATGAATCAAAGTAAATGTGCTTTTGCGTTTGCAAACATTGGTCGCAGTCCAAGGTGGTGATTTTGACTTGATCTGAAGTGTTTGATTCATCTGAAATCATTTCAGAGCTTTATTGTGACCACCCACATTTGGAACTACTGTTTATTAATTTCAGTGGGCTTTGATGACCATATGGCCTATAAAACATCAAACGTGTTGATGTGATGTTGCAATTGTGAATTAAATTAGTGTAGATCTCTCTTATTCACTGTTGAGTCACAAAACTTTAACTCTTCATGGCATTAATGAATACATTCTTGGTTTAGAACACATAAATATAATTATATAAAAGAAGAACATGCGCTTTAATACCAATTCAAGATGAAGTATCTGGATATCATTGTTTTATTATAACACCTACCTTATTCCTACGAAAGTGGTATATAAGGACCATGCTAATGAAGACGATCAGCATGCAGAGGCACTGGAAAGAGACCACAGCCATGCGAAGAGCGCCATCCTCTTGTACCACACAGGGGGTGTCATCTTTACAGTAGGCACAGCCCTGCTGGCAAGGCAGGCAGTCACTGGAAGATCCCTCATCTGTGTTGGGACTGCTGTCTGCAGGTTTTCCCTTCCTCCCCATTTCTGTCAAAGAAAACATTGAAAAGAAGAAAGAAGTCCCAAAACCTTAAATGCTCAAAGAAATAAACACTAAATAAAAACTAACTCTCACAGGCTGACTTCATATTGTTTTGTGTTCCCGGACAGTTATAGCTACATTTTTAATAATAATAAAAAATAAATAAATGCCCCCAAATACTGACACAATAACCCCGCCAACAATTTTCTGCAAGTGAAGTTCATTTAGGAAAAAGTAGCCCATAAATTAGTGCATTTAATAAAAATAAAAAACACTAAAAAATAGCTGAATTCAAGCGCATAATGTGCTGAATAAATACATTTCTGAAATATTAAATGCAATTCCAACAGCTAAAAGTTATGGATAAATATTTGATGGATAAATGACAAATAATTTTAGCTAATTCAGCTGGCTAACAATAATGAAATATAATGAATGAAACGTTGTACTCTTAGTTTACAAAGCAAAAAAAAAAGATAAACAGTTGAAAAATGCTAGAATTAATGGTTGGACCGATAAGTTGTTAACTTAAAATAAATGAGCAAATGGTAAATTGTCATGTGAAAAAGAAAGTGCGCACTCTTGAAGTTCTAAGATTTTCCATATCGGGACATAAAAAGAGATTATCTGATCCTTACCAGGTTGAAAAACTGGTTAAATATAACCTCAGATGAACAACAGGTCAACATATTACACAATGTTACTGCATATTTAACAAAGAAAACTAAGTCAAAATGCAGAAATTTGTGAAAAAACTATGTACACCCTTCTTCCATCCATAGGTATCAAGAGGGTAAATAGCATCCACATGCTGCTAATCAGATGCAGATCATCATAAACAAGTGTGAGTAGCTGTATAAAAGTAGAGAAGGCCATCATTCTACAGTAAGAAAGATTATTTACGAGTGAAAACATTCAAGACAGTTGCCATTTCTTACCAGGAGTGGACATTCAAGCAAATTCACCCCAAGATCAGATCGTGCAATTCTCAGAAAAACTCCAAAAACCCAAGAACTACAAAGCTTTGCACAAAGTAAATTAATTAATATGGTAACTCATAATCTAACAGAGTTAGTTAGCTAGAAACAGAACTAGAAAATCAGTTTGCCAGATGGTTGAATTTTTTTTGCTATAATTAATGGATTTTGAAACTACAACCAACAGAACAATGATCAATAGTGTAGTAAAAAATATTGGTGAAACGGTTTGATAGCTTTGTTATCGGTAAATATAAAGACAAATGACTGTAACATCTACTTTCACTGAACTGAAGAACACAAACACAAACAACAAAAGGTTTTACACAACTTTAAACAACCACTTTACAGTGTTTTACTCTTGACCTTTAAATCTGTTTGATTTGTATATGTGTTTTTTGTTTTTTTACTCAATAATTTGACATTTTACATCATATTTTAGGATTATAAAGAAGATAGGAACAGATGGTACAGTAACTGTCATTTAAATTTTCCTTGTTATTGAATTTTCCTCCAGATCTGTCCAGATGAAGTGCGTCAGTGGCAGAGTGAATCCTGACTTTTTTTGGTTTATACTATGAGGAACAGAGAAGCTGTGAAATGTTTTTGAATGAAGCATAGTATAGACTAACTATAACCACTTCAAAAGTAGCTGTTTTTTAATTTGCTCAAATAAATTGGTCACACTGGAAAGCAACAAAAAGGTATGTAAACTTAAGAAAAAAACTCTCTCTCAGGGTAAAAGTAACGTAAAAACGAAATAAACCCAAGGGGACAACAAGGAGGAAGTGGACTTGTTATTGGCTTGTATAGAAATCCCCTGAGAGATGCCCATGTGGTTGGATAGATAACACATTTTGGACTTTTAGAGCATTTATAGAGGCTTTATTGGAAGCAGGCATTGTCTCAGAGATTTGCAGGGATTTTGCCTTTAAAAAGAAACTGGCCTATTTTTCAAAGCTATGACTCGGCACATCATTGATCCCTTCAAAAGGAGTACTTATCTCGGTAGCACTGAGTCATTTCCTTTAGCTCATTCTCAGTGGTTTGTTGCTGCTACGTTTGAGTGACAGTCAAAGGAAACGCAGCTACAGTAACCTCTCTCCCATATTTATATGCAAGATCCACAATGTAAGATCACTGTGAGACAAAGGAAAGAGAGTTGCACAGGCTTCCTCTGCAGGAGTGTCAGTGATGTCCCCTTGTGGATTAACAGGCTTGTTATTGGCCCCATGGTGGGCCAAACTGCAGCACAACGCCTCGCTAACAGGCTTGCTTTTCCTCTCTATTGCTGGGTTCTCAAAGATGCACACACACTTTGCTTTCATGCAGATTTGAACACTTGCACATGCAAGTTTGTGTGCCTTCGCAGCACAGCAAACACAACACAAATTGGCTAAAACAGACAGCACATATATTTAGCTCTCACGGCACGAAGTGTGACGTTTTAGAGTAAAAAATGGATGAAAAAAGACGGTGCAAAAACTGAGTGAAGGAAGGTAGGGGGGGAGGGAAATGGATGAGAATGGGGGTAAAATTGAAACAGACGCATGAGAACACGCTGTATGAGGTTTGAGTGGGATGAGGCAGGAGGGAAAGTGGATTGAAATGAAAGTATGGCACAGAAAGTGATGGAGGGCAGGTGAAAACCACTGGGGTTCTGTGTCTGCAAAAGCCTTTTTTAATTAACTCACAGCAGACAGAATAAACTGGAGAAAGTCGCTACCATTAAAAAGATATTTCCCTTCTCGAACCAGATTAGCCTCCCCAGGTACTGGGGCTACTTCAATTTTCCGACAGGGCGGATACGGTTATCGCAAATAGCTGACGGTCCCCGTCATAAAGTGCAGTTTTTAGCAGAGTCAGAATTAATAAAATGAACTTATTTTTAATTCATCTACTCTATTTTACTGAGAGAAAAAAGAAGGGCGATTATGTGGAAAGTCCTCGGACATTTTTAAATATAAGCTGCCAAGCTGCTTGTAAAATGTGATGCTAGATAAGAATTTTTTACCTGTGTGTCTCCTGTGCTTTTTACTGTATTTGTTATTTTTACTTCCTGTTCTGGTGACTATCTGCCCCGCCTTAGCTGTTTCCACCTGTCCTCTGTTTTAACCTGCCTCTCATTGTGCAATCAGTCCCGTGTGTCTACATATAATCCTCCCTTTACCTTCATCAAGATCTCAGTTTTTTCCCCCTTGTTTTACTTGTTCTCAGTGTCTGGATACGCCCTGTTTAGTCCAGTGACTGCAGTGACTTTTTTTTTTTCTGATTTTTGCAAATAAAGGCACTTCCTTTACATTGTTATTCCACCAAACTTTACATTCTGCACTCGGCTCTTCTCTTCGCCTTAGTCCAGGACAATAAAGGTTTTAATTGTGGAAGTTGCAAATCAAAAAGTACAACAAACAAATCTTACCAATCTTTCAGTTTACTCACATTTCTCAGATCTTTCAGCCACGTTTCATGGACTGCTGTGGCATTTAGTCAGTAAGAAAACTTCCAGAAAATGCTAAATGCCGATTGCTTTTTCTCAAAACAAACATTTTGATATGCACAGGAGTAATTAATATATTTAACAAAGGGGAATTAAAGCCAGGGTATAGTTGGGCACATATTGGCTATAATGTATGCACTTTCACCCATGATTTCCCTGCTTTAAGTCGTAGGGTTGTTCATTGTTAGCATGTTTAGCAACACTTAAACGCTGCCACAAGAATAAAGTCTTGCCATTACTTACTTGTAAAGCCATTGACAGCTACTCTGTTGGGATGATAGAAACCTTTCCTGCAGTGGCACTTGTACTTGTCCAAGACAAATCCATGACCACGGATTGGCAAACACTGAGAAGAGAAGACCACAGACAAAAATGAGTGCAGTTTAAGCTAGAATAAGTTTTACAATCAACAGCACTTAATCGTGTCATCTTGTAATGCAGACACAGATGTGAAAACTATTAAAATATGTCAATACTAAAGCAAAAAGTAAAGCCCACAAACCAAATTCAGCAAACAGACTGAGATCAAATGCCTTGCGGGAGGGACACGGGTCTAATTATTTAAGTTGTGAGATTCCTCTTTCTGTCTAACTGTGCCTCCTCAGCTCTCCATATTAAATTAGTAAAGCCTCTTTCATTTGATTGAACGTGTGATAGGAAGTAGACTGAGAAGAGCAGAGAAAAACACGAGGGGCGTCAGGGGGCACCCTTGGCAGACTTTGTGTGCTGTTTGCCAAATTACAAGACATAATTAATAGCTAAATTAAGAACAGACTTATTTGCCTGATTAGAGAATCGCCATTAATTCTATTTCTTGTGGGAATGAGATTCCATCATCTCCCCTGTACAAACACATTTTCCCCCTCATTCTTGCTCTCTCTCAAAAACTCCTTTAGTCTTTTTTATTTTTTATTCCACACAACGTGAACATGTTTTTCTAAGCCAAGACGATAATGACTTATGAATCCAAAGAAACGACAAGGGGCCCAGAATAGCAACGGTACTTTAGCTGACACTTGACATGCTATGAAGTGTTTGTGACCTGACTGAGAGATCTAGAGGAAAGGCCGGTGGCAGTGTCTAAATGAAGCACCAGTCACTGTGATGCTCTTCACAGCGGACTGGACTCGGCATGTCTTGAGAGGCTGCTATTTCTGACTGTCTCTCAAGGTCCTTGGTGAGGGCTGAATGCATTTTTCAGTCCGAGAGTGTGCGCTCCTCAGTCGAAGCCTTGAGAGGCCAGCCAGGACTTAAAAGCCCAAGGTAATTACCAGGTTACTATTCAGTGGACAACTTCCTCAAGTAAATTCCACTGAAGAGGCCAAAGTATGTGAAGTGACTCTTCACTAATCTGTTGAAGACGACTTGTCGTTTTAGTAGTGAGACCCTCGAAAGACCCTCAGTCTGACACCTGTGAATCTGTGTAGAGTAGTTTTCCTCACTACTGTACTCAAACACTATATAATACCCACACTGCTCATAACGAAGGAGATGCTCATTTCAAGACATACCCTCTGTGTCACGTATCTGTCAAGTATTGGCGGAGAGACGACCCAAATGCAGGTGAAAATCATTAAAGAGCATGTCTTTATCGGCTGTTAGAAAGACACACGGTCCAAAAGAGAAAACAAAACAGTAGTTAAAAAATGTCCTCCACCTTCCTTTACCTAATCAATTTACCTGGAAAATGTCAAGAAAATGTATAAAGAACTTATAATGCACATAGTATTATATTTTACTATATTATCCTCCTAGGACCTGACGTCCACATATGTGGACATCACATTTTGGGTTGTCTAGACCAAAATACTAAATTTTGCTCTACAAGGTCCTGATATCCACTTACGTGGACATTATACTGCCACTGTTCTATCGAAATTTAAAACGAATGTCATCATATGTGGATATCAGGCCCTTGTAGAGGAAAATTTAGTATTTTAGTCTA
>VUQG01019442.1:23740-34851 GCA_015106755.1 Etia nguti | reverse complement strand
TGTGGACATCACATTTTGGGTTGTCTAGACCAAAATACTAAATTTTGCTCTACAAGGTCCTGATATCCACTTACGTGGACATTATACTGCCACTGTTCTATCGAAATTTAAAACGAATATCCTCTTATGTGCATCTCATTTTTCTCAGAAACAAAAATCAGGTAAAAAATAAATAAATCTGGTAATTCTTTGTTTTTACATTCATCAGGTCCCAATCAGCCCAAATAGCAAAGAGAAATAAAAAATGCATGCCATGAAAGAGTTCGGGTCTTAGGAGGTTTAAGTTTTTTTATATACTAGAATCCTTAACAACATGGCGACAAATCTCATCTGTTGCAGCATCAACATTCAGAAGAATGACTACAAAATGCCACCCCGTGTGATCTCACTTTGTTGTTTGAGCCAGTTTTAAGCCAGGCCAAGAACCACCAGTGAAAAACATCAATTTATCCCAACGGCTGGAATTTTAAAGGAAAAGGAAGACGTGCTTGGATGAGGAAATCAATTAAAGGCAATCCCAAAGACTAAAAATACAATGACAACCCGAATCTTCAAAGATGACAACAATCTGTTTTGATAAGAAGCAGAGTTTAGTCACGGGAGCCTAATGTTCATAGTTCAGCTGTGGGTTTAACATAGCCACTTGTTGAAGGTTTATTATGGCTGCCACACAGTTAGGATCCTTTCTGAGCATATTTAACTGTTTGAAACAAAAACAAAACATGGCCCCCAGCAGACAATCAGAAAGGAGGGAAAAGAACAAAAGCAGGAAATAAGAGAAAAACAAGACAGCTGAGAAACCAAACCTTCAAAGTAAAACAGGAAGTAACCAAAAGGTAACTAATTAACCACAAGACACGATGACAGAGAAAGGGGAAGGCAGAAAATAACACCAGAGACAACTGAACACTAACAGAACCACTGATATTTTGTTATATAATTTATGTTATTAGTGTCACATGCTTTGAATATATTCCCCCATCATGCTTTTTTATTTTAGCTCCCTTCCACCAGTCGTGTTCAAGGGGAATAAAAAAGCCCAGAGTTTTTCTTTAAAATAAAGTTTCACAGTAGCTTCTGTTAATTTTTGTTTATGCACAGACTGTGTATTGAAGGGTGTAGCCACAGTGATATGATTCACTGGTTTGTGAAGCCCCATCTGGAAGCTGCAAATAAAGTATTAAGCACTGAGTTTCAAAACAGACATATGAAGCTAGAGCTGACTGTCAAAATAAAGACACTGCATGCTCATACTGTAGCAACTTGTCATTCAGAAGGTAGCCATGCCCGAAAGCATTCCCTGCTTTGTCATCTGGTTTTCTCTGAAGAGCAACATTAGTTACCCAATAAACATCATGTTATATTTAGTAAGATTTGAAACTAGCGACCACAAAAAACAGACCAAATGTTCATTAGTAAAGTGTTTACTGTGGCTATAGAAAAAGTGATCATCAGTCTTTATGTAGCCAGAGGAGTTTCCCCCAGCTGGCCAGCAATAATAGAGGTGCGACTGCTCAGCCATCCTTCATATACAGTGTGTGGGTTTGTTGTTATACTATTGACTAAAGGATATTTTAAACCTCACTAGAAATAAATTATTTTATAGTGAAAGGCAGGTATATTTTGTAAAATTTAGTTACAGTGAAGATCACACAGAATTATCACCCACGCATGTATTTTACTTTAACCTGCACAGCATGTTAGCATCTTTAGCTCAATGTGGTCTTGCAGTTTTACTGCACTAAGCAGTTGTTTAGTGAAAAGTTCTAAAAGTCCATCTGTGCAGCTCTAAAGGGTGGATGAACAGCGTTAGTGACTAGTTGTGTTTCACGCAAAGTGTGCTTCAGGAGCTTATGAATGAGTTTTGGAGTTAAGTACATCAGGTCTGACTCTGAGAAGTGACTCCAAATAAAGGCTTATGCTGCATAAGAGCATACGTGAGCAATAACACACTTGAATGGTGATGATGTATGAGTAATTATCTTAATATGCCACTCCATTATCTTGCAAACTTGTTAACTTGTAATAACATATGCAAACAAGAGCACAGATACTCTAGAGAACAATGAGGGAGAAGAATATAGTTCATTATTCTAAAAGTCTTACAGATGCAGAATTTGATTACTTGTTTTTGTAAAAATGCATTTTACTGATACCTTGTTTTGTACGTAATAAAATGGAGGCTTATGCAGCTTATGGACCAGATTTTTCTTTGCTTATTATTGGCTTTAAATGACAGCCAGAGGTAACTGCAAACTCCCAAGTCACTCAAAACCAGAGACTCAAATTGGACATTGATGAGTGAAATGAATGAGCGCATAAATAAGGTGCTTAGGAAGCTGTTCGGATTTCACTGGATAGTTTTAGCACTGTCTAGAGACCAAAAAAATCACAGCATTGAATCTGTAAAGGCAGATGATTCTCCATATTGGAGTCTCTCATTTGGATATAGGCAGCTGAGTTGTTCATCCTTCATCTACATCCACCTGCTCTTGCTTTAAATGAGGACTGTGGAGCAACAAAAAGTCTGGTAACTGATTTCATCACTGATTCTCAAAAAAGTCACCACATCAGGACAGGTTCATCGTGCTACAGCTACTGCCTGCCACTGTTAATATTCCCACCTCTCAGAGACAGGTGTGTGTGTGTGTGTGTGTGTGTGTGTGCCAGCATGCATATTTTTAGTGTGTGTGACAGGGGGAGCCAGGAATAGCCCTGGCAGTACATCCCATTCCTGCCTGCTGCGGTGACTGATGCAGGGGCTCAGATGTGGAGTTTGTTGAAGGGAGAAGCAGTCCACCTCTGAGCTACCTGCCATCAATCACATGTGATCTCAGCCAGAAGACTGGTGCATTTCAAAGGACTGTAAAATGCAAGGCCACAAGAAATTTTTTATCCTAAAAAAACAAGATAATGTTCTTAGAAAATTAGTCATAAAACAGTAATTTTATCTTTTACATTGTTTTTTGAACCATATCACCAATAGGTACGCCTGTTCCTCTGCTCGTTAATCCAAATATCTAATCAGCCAATAACACGGCAGCAACTCATTACAATTAGGCATGTAGACATGGTCAGGATGTCCCACTGAACGTCAAACTGAGGATCAGGATGCAGCAGAAAGGTAACTTAAATGGCTTTCAAAGCAACATTTCAGAAAGTGCTTGTCTGCCGGGATTTTCCAACACAACCATTTTCAGGGTTTGAAGATAAATTATCCAGTGAGCAGCAGGTCTCTGAGCAAAAATGTGTTATCAATCAAGCTCAGAGTAGAATGGTTAGACTTCATCAAGACGAAATAACCACTCGTTGCAAACCAAGGTTTGCAGAAGAGTATCTCTAAATGCAAAACACACTTAACATTGAACCAGATGGGCCACAAGCAGCAGAAGACCACAATGGGTCTCACTCCTTTCAGCTATGGACAGGAATCTGAGCCTGCAGTTTGCCAGGACTCACAAAATTGGATTCTCTGATGAGCTGACAGAATATTGTCTAAGATCACTGCAGTATATTTGAAATTTAAGCCTTGGGACAATTAGTCAAATCAAAAATCATCTAGTTAAAATACCAACCATTATATACATGCATCTCATCAAATGTGTTTCAAATGTTTTTCAGTTTCAAGTTTTTTTTAGTTATTGTAATTGACAGACTTTTGTGATGTAGAAAGTTTTATGATCTAACTGTTTAAACTGATTACTGGAGGAAATAATTTGCAGATAAATTAATAAAAGAAGGCTTTCAAATATAAATATACCACTGCCATTGTCTATTCTGCATTCTGTTATGTAGGCTAAATCTTCTCTGCTTATAAAACAACACAGTGTTATGGTATTTCAAAGGAAGCACACACAGGCAGTGACCTACTTCTATATGCATGACATCTTCTATTAATTATGGTCCAGGCAGGGAAGCTGCAGGAACTCTATTGCAATTGTTCTGATTCTTCTTCTGCTGCTTCTTCTCATTTTTATTTATATTTCCCTGCTAAATGTGCAGCTCGAGACCCAGAAGCACAAAATATCAAGACAGTATTGCAAATTCCAGCCGCCGTTCAGACAATAAAAACTAAAAGAATAGCACGTAAATAATCAAATTTATATTTCTGAAATGATCCCGGAATAAGATGTAAGTAAATAGATTTATTCTTTACGACAGTTGCGTTTATAAGAGACGCTCAGAGCTTGTATTATAGTGAGTGCCTCAGACACTCCAGGTTTACCCATCAGCGCTGCTCATTGTTGTTTACCTCCCAGCTGTGGCAGCTGTCAGTCACGCACACTCTGACACGCTAATTGTCATGGTGACATGTGTGACCGTGAGCAAGGGCCTTTGTATTAGAGTGCGTCATGCTCTCAGACCAACATGGCCTGCCTGCAACAGATACGTACACACAACTGGCAGCATGCTTCACATCCACACTCAGACTCCCTCTCTCTGTGCTGCTTCTAACAGATCACATTTTAATCATTAATGTCTGATTTATTTATTTTTTTGTTAATTTTAATTCAAATTTGACCTGAAAAAGCACCAAACAGAAATCCATTTAAGCTCAGCTCAAGCTTTATTTAACTTTAATAATATACCTTGGAATATTACTGTGGACTTGGACACAGAGAATTTGTGGTGTTTCTTATTAAGGACTATTTTCAATAGTTTGGATAAACAGCATAGCTTCTGATTTCTCATGTGGCTCTATGTGGGATGATGTTTTAGACAAGAGAACGCCTCCAGTAGTTTTTGTCCTTTCCTGTTTCAGCACGACAATAATGCTCTCATACAAAAAAATAAATAAATAAATAAGATTTGGTGTCAGAACCTCTCACCTGATAAGTCCTTATCAACCAACATCCAGCCTGTCTAATGCTTTTGTGACTCATGGGATCAAATTCCTGCAGCCAGGATCCAAAAATGTGGAGAAGAGCCCAAAACCAGAGTAACCAGAAAAGCAGAGGTTTACATACTGGCGGATGTTTCCGTGGTAACTTAGTGTAGTAAAGTCAATAGAATCTAAGTGTCTGCTCTGTGGTAGGGGTCTTTTGTCAAAGATAGTTACAGTTTATTTCTAAAATTAATCTTTTTGCAGCCATGTTTCAGATTCACAGCGGTGCGCAGCTGCGCCTGAATCCATGTTGATCTTTTTTTAATGACCCTGGAAGGCCTGACATTGTATCTCACCTTTGACCTGCGCATTAAAAGTGAATAGAGAGCATTATTGAACTCGAGACTAATTCATTTGGGCAAAGCAGGACCAGATAACAACACCACTTTAATTTTATTCATTTCAGATCAGGCCACTTCAGGTTTTAAAATGGTTTTTACAAGTAAGTTATTATCATTACTGTGGCTATTACTGTCAGTGGATTTATAGCATTAGAACCATCATTTTCCATACCCATGGGCAATAATAAATTATTACTCTTGTGACCCCGTAAGTAGTCTCTTTGGTAGTTGTAAAAAACAATGAGCAGCCTCTGTTTGGCACAAACAAATCCTTATGGTCCAAAACCTTTTTAAATTAGTGGCACAAAAAAACAATCCTAGAGTGTCGTTTGTTTATACTAGATTTTTCTTTGGTAATGCAATTTTTCTGATTTATTTACATTTCATGGGGTTTCTGCAATACCAAAATTAGTCAATATCATTTTGTTTCAGGCTTTTGAGTCGCTTTAGGATGTTTGGACTTGGTTCCTCTCTTAGAGTGCTCCAAGTAATCTTGCATTTTGACCACCAGTCAGTGTTCACAGAGTTTGAATAATTCTAAGATCATAGAGTGGTGGTCCTGAGACCAGGAGGGGACACAAACCCTAGGAGGGTCATGTCAGGAAGGACATCCAGTTTAAGAATCTGCAGATCCATCTCTTGCATTTAAGGTTACACTAAAAGAAGCTTTAATCTTTTACTCTTCTACTGTTGGTTTTTTTTAAATCTTTGGGTTACTTTGATTTTGTTAGAACGTCTGTGTTTAGTTCTTTGAGTATTCCCCCTTGAATACTCATTGATGCTACAGCATCTCCCTGTTCTAGTTATGGTTGTTATTCATTTCCTGCTTTATTGTGTTAACTAGTTCACACTTTTCTCTTGTTAGGGCTAAGGGCTTTACTTCCTGTCAGTTGATTGTCTTTATTATATTCAGCTGTGCCTTGTTCACCACTTCCCTAATCAGCCCTCTGTGTATATACAGTCCAGTCTTCTCTGTGGTGTTTGTTACGTTCTCTGCTTTGTCTTCATGTTTTCATTGTTCCTTGTATTCTTTGAACTGTGATTAGCTGAACCTATTCATTATCTTTACAGCAGCTTATATCCAAATGATGATGTTTGCTTGCTGTTAACACTTTTCCCACCAGATTATTGTTTTAATTTTACCAGAGACTTATCATTCACTAATCTTCCAAGACCTCCCAGAATGATTTTTATTCGTTGAATCTGCATTTTTAACACTATCACACAGTGCGGAAGACTTCATTGATGGTGGCAATCGTTAGAGCACTTACATCGTCTGCACATCCAAATCTTGACAAATCCATTGCAAACTTCTTTTTTTACTATTTACTAGGTACCAAATAAGAAGGAGATAGGTCTGCGAGGTTTGCGAAAGAGGTAGGGTTAGATGTAACTATGAAGTAACTAGTGTAAGTACAACAGTATAATATTGTGTACACCTTCAACATCTATTTTGTCGAGACAAAGACTTCCTCCCTCACTTCTGTATCACATAACGCATGAAAGTTAAACTTCATTTTAGATTTTTTTTTTTTTTTTTTATCTTCTGTAATTGATGCAGAGGCCAGGAGTCTTCTACCTGACCAGGAAACCAGAACTACCTTAATTTTGTTAGCTAATTAGAGCCTGCCAAGGACTCTTCCTCATTTGAAATAGCCCAGTCCAGCATAGCGCCTAATCAAGCACTAATTAGCCTCTGTAGATATTTGTAATGATCCTGCAGTTCAGCAAAAAACCCAGAGGAAAATTTATCATCCAATCATTACACACAGAACTATAGAATACACAGAAAGCAGGTTAGGAGGAGAAGGACGAGGAGGAGGGCAATTTATCCTGTTTGCATGTGTGTGCAAAGCAGGCAGTAAATTATCAGCTCGAGATGTGTATGCAGGCAAGAGGGAAATTAGAGGATGCATGTTTGTTTTTATTTTGAAGGAAGTTGTGCGAGGTCTGCTGAACACTCAGACATCCTGTTGCATTTCTCACCCTTCCGTGAGAGCTGTGAAAAAAAAAATGCATGCAAGTGACTTCCCATCCATGGTCTCTTGCGTGGGTCGCTTCCCATGTGCTCTTTAAACCTTCTGTTTGAATGGGGCAGCTAATTAGAGGAAAGTTGGCTTGAAGGGGTCTAAGGAGGCTGAACTTCTTTGAGTTTCGAGGAGACATTTCTCATCTGAGAAGCTTCTTCAGTTCTAAAGGTTGAAGAAAAGTCATAGGTTATCACCATTTTTCCCAGCTTGGCTCATGTGATGAGACACATGATCAATAGTGGGTCAACAACCCTTTCAAGGGACAGCCCTAAGTAGGGTTTCAATACCTGGGACTCGCCACCATTTGGTTTTAGAACTAAAACTCTTGGATGAGAGGAGAAACGTCTTCACGAAACTTAAAGTCCAGCCGCTTTCTTTCCAAGCTCCTTAGATTACCGTGACCTGGATGACTGAGAACCTGCACAAACATCTTGGCATCAAGAGAGGAGGAAGCTATATGAGATGGCTTATTTTCAAGCACCAGATGAAGTAAAGAGCTGCAGCGTGGTCCATTTTAAGATAAATAAGTATTATTTTGAACTCTAAAGATCATGCAAATTACTTATAAAGCTGGAAATGAGCATAAACAGTCGGCTTTAATGATGAGCAGATCCTTAAGTTAGAGTAGCAAGAATATAGTTCACAGATTTGTGTAGCTGTGTGTTTTTTGTGAGAGAGAATAAGAGAGAGGTCAAAAGAAGAGAGTGTCTGACGTCAATTTTTATTTTTGCTCCAGGCTAGTATTGTGCTTTTTTCTTCTCCTTCTCCTTCTCCTTCTTCTTTTTTTTTTAGCTTTTAGGGCAAAGATGGGGCAATACATCTTGGCACTGGGTCTGGCTCTGAAATTTAAGGCTTGTGCAGACTCACCAACAAACGCAGAGGCAACACACACGAAGTCTACACAGTGGCAATGACACTGCAGACTGCTGGATGACTGTGGCTCCGCGCTCAGAGGGACAGCTAGACAGGCAGCCAGGCCTTTAAACGAGGTCAACTAGCAGGAGTTTAACCGGAGCGGAGCTGCACTGACAGCAAGGCCTCGCTTTGGGTACAGTCCAAAGACCAAAGCCTAAACACCAGCAAGATAAACAGTCTGGCCTAGGGGGAGATTAACACTGCCATCAGAATGAGACGAGTAAACACATACAGCTTCTTAGTGCACACAACAGACACTGCATTGATATTGCTTTCATAATCACATTTGCAGCTTATGTATGTTTCAAAACAAACTAGCCAGACAAATTTATCCACACTGTACAATGCAAGTGATTCTTGCAACTTGCAACAGACCGTCCACCACATGAACACACACAGAAGCACTGAAAAAAGCACTGTAAGCATCGTCAGTGGGCACAGGGACAGAGGTCATGAATGCCTGGGATGTCTGCTGCTTTTGTTCATTGATGAATTTCAGAGGCTGCTCTTAGCTTGTTAACTGAGCATCTCATGTTCATCAGGCCTTCATTTGAACTATTATAATTGAGTGAAATGTAATTTTTCTGTGTTGTGATTTTTCCGATATACTCTTAATACAAGGCTGACAGATTACATGTCATCGATATATCAGGATCTTTCAGGAGGAGTACAAGACGTGGGTGAAAAGAAGCCTGCTGCCAAGTCATTGTCACTGCTACTACTTTATCTTTTTGCCCGTGCCCCTCACTGTTCTTTTCCCAGTTTTATTGTTTGTAGCCACACAGCTGCACTCATTTTACATCCAATCTCATGGGTCCCTACACAAATGTTTTACCTTTACATTCAACCCATCTCTATCCTCTCTGGGCCGACTGTTTGCTTTCTGCCTCAGCTGACGCTGCGCTGCTAGGGCTGGGCAGAGCGGATGCAAGACTTTGCCCGGGGGCAACTGTATTCAAGTCTTCAAAGTGTTTCCACGTAAATTCAGAGTTCCAGGATAATTCACATAGCCAATTAGTGCGACAGCATTTAAAGAGGCTTGCACTGCTGGGGGCAGGGAGCCACAGTTAACACCAGAAGTGTCTTGTGATCTCTCCTCCCTGTGCATTATGGCCAACAACCCTCTACCTTGGTGTTGCCATCTCGAACACCATTGAAGCAATAACACTGTGGCCCACAGAGCATCTTATTTGTGTCCAGTAGGGAGATTCATTTTGTTTATCAGCGGTTTTATTTATCCTGAGTTAACAGGATATCAGAATAACAAACAGAATCCTCAATATTGAGGATATTTTTAGATGAAATGAAGGCAATGTTACATGCTTTTCCAAACTGAATACTGAAACAGGAACTTCGCCATTTAAAATTTGCAGTAAAAAAAAAAAATGATGCTACACATGGGGAAAACCTTACTTTCCCTCCATATATATGTGGAAAAAGTATACTTTTCCCCCCATATATGATATTATTTCTTAAAATAAACTGTACGTGTACGTAAATGGACAGTAGAAACGAAAGTATTACTGTATAAATATTGTAAAAATACAGAATCGCTACATACATACTATAGAAATGACATTATTGCTCTCTGTGTAGATTCTGAGTCAACCAAGTCATAGTCATTTAAGGAATGTGAGTATGAATGTTAGAAAAAATACTGTATGGTTTTTATTGCATTGTCCTGCATGCCAGCCTTGCTTCAAGTATTTTAATGTAAACATTTATGTTTTTTCAATATACAGTGTAGTATATAAAAACAAAAAAAATGTGGTTCCAGAGGGAGCTTTGTAAATATCTGAGGAATTATGAATCATTTGAGTGAGTTTGTTTGTTCTGAGGCCCAGTACTCATGTTTGTGACTATATTAGCTATGTCAGAAGTTTATGTAGAAAGGGAATTCTTTTTACAGAATATGGGTGCTAACCTTATACCCACCCTCCAACATGGAGGACCAGAGGTCACTCTTTTGCTAGGGCTATACCCTTCAACTTTGCCAGTATGAGTGATCCTAGATGGCATAAATCTAAGGATCACTGAGGCATGCAACCTCCTTGTCCGTAACAAGGTGGTAACCCAACAGGGGTTACGAGGAAGGGCCTTCAACATGTTAGAGGCACATGATACTGTGTAGTGAAAGAGTTCTTGGAAGCCATATGACCAAACATCCACGCAGATACTTTTTTAGGTGAATAGTTAGGAAGAACAGGATATTAGCCCTTAGCTAATATCCTGTGATAGGTTGTTCATCCATCTATTTTCTTAACCAATCATCCAATTCAAGGGTCCCAAGGGTTAGAGCCTACCCCAACAAACCCAAACATGCATGTCTTTGGTTTGTGGGAGGGAGACTGAGTACTTGGAGAAAACCTATACAAGCACAGGGAGAATAGGGCAGTCACGGCAACTGAAAAGTCCTATAACTGAACAGTTATATGGTTAGCTTGTTTCTACCACCTGAAAAGCAGTATATATGTGCTCCTAAAACAGCTGGTAGGATTGTTTCCAGTTTGAAAGAACAAAACAGTCTGGATTAGGTGGCACACACACGTAAACTTCAGGCAGGAGTTTGAGTCATGTTTTTAGGTTTTGCTGTTTGGGTATTTGGGAGAATATTGTAGTTTGGCTTGAAATACCCTTTTTACATCATTAAGCACGTATTTAAAATCTGAAGTCTATGTTACCCATTTTGACAACAGTGCACAATTTACTGTACATTGCACTTTTTCAGTGTAACAATAGGTCATACCATCTTGATGCATGCTCAATCATCCAGGTAAGTAAATCCCCAAAAGTTGATTCTGTTCATCTGGACGTAACGTTTTCTGTGGGAGAAACGTTTCGTCACTCATCCAATGACTTCTTCAGTCTCAGCTGACTGCAGGTTTCCCCAACCTTATAAACAGTGCATTATCAAATGTACCCATAGAAAACGCTACGTCC
>VUQG01019442.1:8963-23720 GCA_015106755.1 Etia nguti | reverse complement strand
ATGCTTATTATTAAAAACTTTAACCATTTTAATTCTGTTCATCTGGATGTAGCATTTTCAATGGGAGAAACGTTTCGTCACTCATCCAATGACTTCTTCAGTCTCAGCTGACTGCAGGTTTCCCCAACCTTATAAACAGTGCATTATCAAATGTACCCATAGAAAACGCTACGTCCAGATGAACAGAATCAACTTTTAGGAATAGGACATACCAGTTTGCAAATACAACTATCAGTCTCATGAAACTACTTTTCCAGCACAAAACTATGTAACACTCCATCTGCAGAGCTGCAGATGGATCTGCATCTCTGTTCATCCTTAAGAAACTCCTTAATCTTTCTTTCAACAGTGGGAAAAGAGTTGCATTATCTTTCGCCTTTTAAAGTTCTTCCTCCTTTGCTACAATGATGCATACCTCACCAGGACAAAAGGATTTCCAAACTTCCTTTCTATCTTATCAACTCTGAAGCATAATCACAGCTTTTGCTGAGATCACTGTAGATAATTATCAATTACCCTGTTAATTGCGTCCAACATACTCTTTCAACAGGCAACAAAGCAAGGAGTGTAATTAATTAAAACTTGCTCCTCTTCACCCAGAATGCACAGGTTGAAAGGACTTTGGCCCGGTGTGACACCATTCCTGACATGTGCGTCTTGAGGGAATCTCTGCCCCACAACGATGACGAGTCTCTAACACCAGGGGAATTCCCAAGGTGCTAAAACAACTGCTATTTTTATCTTACAATACGCGGGCGGGCCTGGAGATGAAGAGGGAAGCATTTTTGCAGAATGAGTGCAGAGGGAACACTTGGACGGGAAAGCTGTCAGAGAAACAAGCAGATAAATGTTGCTCAGCTAATGTGGATCACGTTCCCACGGGGGACTCTGGGATTTTCCTGAGCTTATGCCACGTCGAGTGAAATATGAAGATCCAGTGGAGGAAAAAAAGGAAATGTTTGGATGTAACTCAAAGTAGGCCATGCAAAGCACCTTTACTGACCACAAAAATACACCAATTCTTTGCACAGCACAAAATATCCATGTCTTTATATATTTTTGGAGTGCCAAAAAAATGGAAAATTTGGATATATTACCAGTTATGACCAGCAATAATGTACTTAACCCTCCAAAAAACACTTGAAGTACATGTTTTTTTCTGTGCTCCCAAGCCCCTTGTCAGGCTTAAATGAGAAACAAAACTATTAAATTACACAAACTGAATATAAAGTAAGATTTAATTGCATGTTTAATTGCTTTCAGTGTTGGGTTGAACAGGCATTTTAGCAGGAGAAAAGTAGCAACACTAGTTTTTCAATTACGGTGTATTTTAGGGAGAAAAAAAATGGCAATTTTGCATATTGGAATGATTGCAAGCACAAAAGACAAGTCATTATGGGACAGAATGAGGTCTAAAACATTTGCATGCAAATACAACTCAAATCAATCTTATTTGTGACACCCTGATTAATGAATGTCAGTGTTTTAAAATGAGCCCCATCAGTTTAACCCGTCATGTCATTTTTAAATGTTAAATGAATAAATGAGCCAAATTAAGGGACTGTATCTTGTTTTTTCAAGTAAACTCTCCCAGAAGATTTGCATGTTCTTTTGCATCCACTGCCATGCAAAAAAGGGCACGTTATCATAGCTGCCAGTACAATATGCAGCCTTTTACTTGCCTGATTTTGGTAAGTTATAGGCAGGCTGCGAGGACAGATTGCAGGCCAATGAGATGTAAATCAGGGAAACAATGCATGACATGGATGGCTTGTGTTGTACTGTAGGTCCCCAGTGGGGCTGTTGGGGCCAATCAGCTGTTTTCCTTTTAAAGCTAGTTGGGACTGCAGGTTGTGTGTTTGCATTAATCATAATGTTAGGACAGAAATCTGTTCACACTGAAGGGACCAAATATAGTATGCTTGGGCCAAAAACCCACAGATTCTAATGGCCCATTTATGCTCACCACATCAGTGGCTTCACACGCAAACAGCGATGTCGCCACAGTTATGTACCATTTTTACCAGCACTTGCTGCTCTATTCTCGTAAATGATAGGTGTCGCCGCTTAAACAAAAACTCCACATCAGCACCGGTATTACTAAAGAAAGACAAAACCAGAAGCAAGTACAAGGTTTTGGGTTTTTTTTTTAGAAAGCTTAGTCTTTGAAACTCTTGCAACGTCTCCCTCTGTATAATCTATGAATCATCTATAATTGTGTACTGAGATCATTAAAATTGCGGGAAAAACCAACACGATCTTAAACATGTGTCATCAATAAAAACGAGGTTGCAAAAATAGACAACAAAAAACGACGCCAAAGTGCAACTTGTGCCAGCGATGTGATCCAGCGCCATTTGCAAGAATAGTGAGCACAAATAGGACAATTGTTCTCCCTCCTAAGTCTTGACAATTAGGACACAGAAAATTATCATTCAAACGGGCAAAAATCAAAAATTACTTTTAAACGTTCCTATATTTAAAAATGTAGGGTTATGGTTAGGGTCATGACTCAGGGTGTTTTCATCCCTGCACTGTTTAGTCCATCTGAATCAGACTCTGGTTTGTTTTCCTTTTTAGTGCAGTTCATTTGTGCACAGTAATCACCAAACTAACCATACTTGACATCTTTTGAGGAGGAGGCTTCGGTCTGGTTCCAAACAAACTCCAGAGCAGTTTGTTTATGGTAAGAATGTGATCGGGCATCGATCCAAACCAACTATCAGCTGCAAGTGGGGACCACTGGTGTATTGTAGCCATGACGTTAAATATTTATTTTGGGCTATACTAGGAAAAAAATGTGGGGGAAGAAACCAATTAAATCTGGTCTTTGCATGGTTAATTATTCATTGTTGGACTAAAACATGTTGGTTAGTTTTTAATTTATATTGTGGTAAGTTTTGGAGATTGAGAGAGACAACGCGGTCATAGTGGATAAGCCCCCAGGAAATAAATGGAATCCACTGTAATGTCCTAACGTGAGGACAACATATGTGTAGGTGAGGGAGAAAGAAAGAAAAGCAGCGAGACAGAAGGTGAGATAAGACGGAGCAGGAGGCTAGCAGCAGTTGTTTAACACTGATGCCGTTATTAATTCAGCAGCGCTGGGTGCACGGCGGAGGAATCAGCATGTGATTGAGATGATAACAGGCTGGGCCAGGACAACCTTGTGATCCAAGGTCAAGATGTAACAGTGATTCAACAGACAGAGCACAAATAACCATTTCAGCTTTTCAACAGCAGACAGAGCACCACGGTGAGGCAAAAATAAACCACACATGCTGCTGAGTGCACAAAACGCCGTGAAACATCCCCCTGGAACGTCACCAAGGCAGCGGTTTGGTTTTCTGAGTGCTTTCATGGATGGTTGATGCAGCTCGTCCAAAGGGAAAGTTTTTTTTCATTTTTTTATATTTTTTTAATAGAATAAAAAGCTTTGTTTTGACAAAAATTTTGAATGGAACGGGATTTTCAACAAACACATACTACCTGAATTTCTACTTCAGTGTCTGGAGCGAGATATCTTAAAAAACAAAGAAATTAAAGGAAAGAAAGTTAAGATAGAAAAAAAGCAGAGTTAGCCTTCTAAACTGGATGCCTAATTTGGTTTTGTTTATTTCTATTTTTCTCATATAATAAATAAATGTAATTAAGTAACAAATGTTTCACATAGTAGCTTCAATTTTAAATTAAAAATCATGAAACCCAGATATATAAATTACATAATAAACCAGTGTTGCTGTCGGAGGTTATGTTTTTGGTAGTGTTTGCATGTCATGGTCAAGAACTAAATAAATTCTGATAAAACCTTGTAGTTGTGTAGAGCGGGGTCATGTTAACAATCCATTACAATTTGGCCTGCATCCACCAAGGTCTTCAAGGTGAACTTGATGACTTATTGGTTGAAAATTGACAAAAAGCCTTATAGACAGGATGACCCTTGAAAGTATGGTCTATATTGTCAACATATAGAAAATACCATAAAAAGATTTAAAATATGTCACATTTGACCTCTGACCTCTCCTTCAAGGTTGATAGATTGATCTGAAGGTCAGAGTGCTATATAGAGCTATTTATTATGTTAATAATGTTTAAATAAATTTTACTAAACAATAAAATAAATACTTCACAATAATTGTACTAAAAAAAAAATCAGGTGTATTAAAATGGGTTTCAAGAAAGCAAATAACAAAACCCTGCACTTTGTAGTTTAGTCAAAACAAGTGCAAACTTAAAGTGCATTTAAAAAGAACAACAACAACAAAAAAATATGTACAAATGCAATACTATTCCTTTAAAAGGAAATACTGCCCAGAGACTGAGCTGCCCTGGTGGAGGTTTATGCCCTTGGAGTGCTTTTTTTTGTTGTTGTGTGTCTCTGTTTGTATTTTAGGTCTTTTTTCCAGTTAATAAAACTGAGTGAGAGGTTACTCATCTCACTCAGCATCCCTCAAAAAGAAACGGCACAGAACAAAGTCAGGAGTTCTTGTTGCGGCGGGTGGCGTAATCATTCAGGTAATGTGTCACTGCCTTTCACAGGCTACGATCCCCCTGGGCCCCACCACTTGTTCCCAGCAATAAGCTAATTGATTGAAACATTCATCATCATCATCCACAGCCACATTCTCTTATGAAAGCTGACCCCGGGGCAGCAAAGTCCTAGACTTTTGGAGAACATTGAAACGCACTAATGGAAGTGCCATTAGTGAGAGATGAGAGGAGGAGAGATGAGAACCCCAACAAGAGTGTGTACACTTTTTCCACAGGAAATTAAGGTGAGATTGGGGTTGATCATCCGTGGGCTTTCGTGCTCGTCTCTGTTCATTCGTGTAGTTTCATCATGATTGGTTTAAGTCAGACCTGCATCCCTAATCAAAGGAATTGCAGTGTTTGCTCCTAGCTAAATAAATGCAGTCTATAATTAAATTGATTGCTATACTACTTTTTTGACAGCAGCACAGTGACAAGCCTGCTCCTGTAAATTGACGGTGATGTATGTGTAATGCCTAGTATATAATCTTCTGCATAGAAAACCCTGAGGTCATCAAATACAAACATGTATTTTTATGATAAATATAAAAATAAAATACTAAAATATTAATATGTACAAATACTTTATAATGTGAAGTACTGTTTCCTTACCTCTTTTTTATGTCTATTTTTCGCGTTATGGTTTTAAAAGCTTGGGTACTGATATTTCCTAAGGCAATGTGTGTATAGTAATGTACTGTACGGTGCAAAAGCCATCCATCATTCTTTAGCTGAAGCTATTACAAAATGACAAGGATGGCACAGTTTGGAAAGGCATAGTATGGCATATTTGTACCAATGAGGTGATTTCCAAAAAGCTATTAGCACTGAACCTGGTATAGTTCAGCATGGTGTGCAGCATGTCCTTAAAAGATTTGAGGAAATTGGCCAAAAGAGACAACAAAATAAGAACTGGCAGGCCCAAAAAAAACCACAAACTGTCTACAGCAGATGAAAAGTATCAGAAAGTCATGACTTGACAGACCTGACAAAGGGCCTGAGAGATGCATCTGGCCTTTTAGTTGATCCATTTAACCTAAATGAGATTGTCCCAAGGGAAGAGTAGCTGTCAAGAAGCCATTCTTATGGAAGGGAAACAGGGGAATAAAGGTTGAACCAAAAACTGGATTGAAAATCAGTAGCAAGAGGTCTTTTTCTAGGAAAATACAGAGAAGGTGTGACTTAAGACTTTTTCACAGTTTCTATGTAGGAATTCTCAACAGTGTGTTAACAGGTTGAGCATGTTGCTATTTTGTCAGTCTTCCATATCACTCAATTGCTTCCCTAGCGATTATACAACAGTCATACCGCAGTTCAACTTCAACTTGAACTGCAGTTGGTGACATCTTGATATTCATTTGTCACAAAATGTTTGGCAAATAATATTTTTTCAGATGAAACGGTATTGTTTAATGATTCCACACACTGGTTGGAAATCTGTAAGAAATGTTGAAATGAAAAAATGAAGTGAGGAAAGAATCAAAGACAAATATTAACAGATTTTAAAACAGCATTGCCCTCAAATAACCACGGGGTTCGAATGCTGTAGGGTTGTTGTATTTTTCCTGTCAGTAATCCGTGCCTCATTGTGCTTTGCCTTAGTGTGCTTGCCTGTTGGATCAGTCATCCATGTCATCTGCCTCCATCTGAGTTTGGGCTGCCTGTACGCTCGGCTGGACAAACAGCAGCTTGAGAGGGAGGAGAGGCCTGGAAATCCGGCAGGGCGGCTGGAAGCAACTGCATTTTGTCAAATTCAATTGCTGGAATGGCGTCACTTAAGCCGCTCCTAAGATGCAAATGAAAAACAGCGGATGCGCGACGCATGGAAGTTGTAGTTGTTATGCGAATAATGATGGCGAGATGCATGCATAAAGGACACTAAGTAGTAGTGACGGGTTTGCTGTAAATGCTGCTATAAAGAGCATCTGAGGGTGGAAAAGAAATGTGAATGCTGCACATAAATAAACAGCCCCAAAACCATCATAACAAAGTGCTTTGTTTCCAATAAAACAAAGAAAGTACGCCTTACATGGATCTTAAAATGGTCCCAAAGAAACCCATTACACAACAAATTGCTGCACATGAAGAGGGAATACCTGTACAGCTTAAAAAACAGTCAATAAAACTAAATGAATGCCTATTTGCAAATACAGGGGAACCCTTTCAGTGTTTTTTTTACAGCATTAACACACACAAAACCCTAAAACACTTGATTACACTGCAGTCATGCTTTCTATCCATAGCTCGAGAAACATCTGCCCCCTCTATCAGCCCTGAATTGCCTGGTCATGCACTTTTAGACCAGAAAGAGGCTCTAACAGATACAAAGATTCTGTCTTAAACAGCTTTTTGTTTCTTTTATAACGTATGAATTACAACCTCTGCATTCCACATCAACGACTGATAATGAGGTGGCTGTAGTGCAACCACAACAGCTTTCATCATTCAGCTCTGACCAAGCATGCTCCTGACATGCTCCCGCGGTGTGAGCGCACATTATTCCGCGAACCCGGCTAAAATCCATGCCATTAACTAAGCATTTCTCTCCTCGCAGTCACCCGACACACAGGCACTATGTCAAATGTCTCTGGCATTGACTGTCCACAGAGAGGTGCAAGTGCTCAGACAAAGAGAGTGATTAATTATTCAAAGAGGCTCACTGCAATCCATTACATCACATGCATTATGAAGCAGCCTGATATACGGCACCTCTTCAAAATCTATCAGTCTTAAGGAGGAGGCTGAAACGGACAGGACACTAGCTGCCAGCTTGACAGCAGGACAGGTAAATAAAGGACTGCAATTAACAGCAGGAATAAAAATTTAATGACCTGCACATAACATGGCATTATTAATTATTTAATTAGTGAAACTGTAAATCTTTACTTTTGCCCTTTCTGTAGAGTTTTTATATATACTTTTCTAATTTTATAACCAGTCATATAGAAAAAGAAAAACTAAGTACACCCAGTGATCCACCAGCTTATAGAACCACTTTTACCAGCAATAAAGTTAAAATAAGTAATCATTGTCCTGTTGCATGACCCGCTTTCAGCTGTTAGACGGATGGCCTCATATTTGACTCCAGAATAAGTGCTCAGTTCACATGTCTGCAAAACCAGCCCATCCCTCCACCACCACGCTTGACTGGTATAAGATCTTTGGTTTTCTCCAAACACGGCGCTGTGATTTATAAAGGTGCTCACACTTTCTGATGCTCATTTAAAGAAGCTAACTTGAATAAAGTGGTGCAATTAAACACTACAGATCAAGAAGTTGACCAAAACAACCCAAGGAATATGACTATCTGACCCGAAACCTAATGATAAACCCTTAATGATAATAGTTTTCAAAATGGTGAATTTGGATGTCTGACATTCTCTTAAAAATAACAGTACTGAGAATTTTATCATCTTTTCCAAGTGGGCCTTGAGACAAGACGTTTTTCATTTTAAAAATGGCCAGAGCTATTTTCTACTCTGCCAATGCTGAACATGAGTATAACCGTCCGTCTCAATTCCAGTCACTTATACTTAGAGTTAAATGTATTTCTTGACCCTGGAAGCAAACCCTCAAGATTTGAACCAATGAGGTCTGTGTACTTTATCAGTTGCCTAATGACTACAAAATTACTTGACTCATCTCTGTCTACCTAGTTTCACGCAAAGCTGTGCATTCAGTGTCAGACAAACACATCATATTTCTTGACAACGCAACCTTGACAGAGGTAATAGCTGAGACGAGCTACAGCTGCCTTTAACAAAGCTTCATGTGTGACAAAACCATAAATCTTCCCTGCAACCTTGGCACACTGTGGGATATATTCGCATAGATAAACATCAAGTGATTCTTTGTATCCACTGTGCACTTTAGTTTAGTGGTTATATAGCGTTAGCAGTATCATTAAAGGTGAATCGGATCCCCACATTTGTCACAAGACATACAGATTTACTGGTTTTCCATTTGGAGCCTTGTGTGGATGTGACACGGTAGGTGTGGATTACAGTTCAGTTTAACTGAGCAAATCAATCTAGCCCCTATGCTTGGCACACTCACCTCCATAGTGGTCAGGTTGCATCGATGGGTTCCAGCAAACCAGCCATCAGTGGAGCACTGGTCGATATCAACATCCTGTAGATTAATGTCCACTCGGACCACTCCCCTACAAGATGGAAGGACAATAAAAGAGATCTATTAGGGTCATTTCTGCCTCCATGTTTTTATTCTTGGACTCAACTTGAGTAGTTTTATATGATTTTCTAACATTTCACATTTTGATTGTTATGGTAAACAGCTGTGGAATTAAAGAACTTTGAAATTGTATTATTCTTCCTTAAGCACATTGTATATCAGAAAAGTTGAGAGTGAAGAGGTTTGAACGCAGAACAAGGCCACTAGTTCAGGCTGAAAAAGTCCATGATATAAATGTGAAAACCAACACACATGAAAGAAGATCAAGTGCAAAAAAGGAAGCACAACAGACGCTTCCCTGTGAAGAGGGGACTATTTATACACACAGGTCTTATTAGACAGTAGAACACACGTGGTTTAACTAACACAGGACATGACTGAAAACTAACCTTCAAAGTAAATCAGAAACTACACTGAGGGAACTGTAGCTGCTACTAGAAGAAACTAAGAAATGAACCAAAACACAGGATGTAAAACTGAAAAATAACTACAAATAACCACAAGAAACCACAGGAATCAAAGACTCAAAAATGCACACAAAAAATAAAGCTTGTAATCTGCTAGAATAAAGAAATCAAAACACGAACCCAAACATTCGACAAACACAAAAATCAAAACTTGAAACATTTGTAACAACAATAAAACCTCAACAGAAGTCCAAACTCAATTATATTTGCAAGGAAATCAAAACCCGAAAACAACAAAAAGACCAAAGAGTAAACAAAGTGTAGTAAGGCCAAATGAAACCCACTGTTGAAGAAAGTCAATTACCCTTTTATTTATTTATTTATTTATTTATTTGTGTTGGTTAGGGATTTTTTTGGATGGTTTTCTAAATAAAAGCTCTTCAAATTAGAAGAGTTGAACTGAGGAATGTATATAAAAGAAGTACATTATGAGCTATATGTTACTGTCTGACCTACTAATTTCACTTTAAAGTACAGTTAAGTTACACTACCTTAAAATCCTCAACATCTAATTGCACAAACCTGGACTTGGAATCATAACTCAAATTTTAATCGGTTCTAACATGTTATAAAGCAAAAACAGCCTCATGTCTCATCTCTTCTTCCTAAGACAGAAATCAGCCTGACAGAGATGCAATTAGCCGTGTACTAAATCACAACGAGACACTCTGCAGTGGCGGCTCCGCAAAGCAGGACTCTTTGTTCCGTTTCGACCAGCTGGTCCAGGCAGGACCCTCTAATGGAGCTGCTGAGGATTTAGACTTACTTAGTTTTCTGAAGCTCTGTGAAGAGAAGGTCACCGTGTGTGATTCTGAAGGTCAGCCCCTTTGATTCTGACAAATCTTTTCACTGGTGTGGCATATGTCCCTTTCACAGGTGCAGCTCACAGGACAAACCAACAGACAGTTACATAATGCTGTATACTATATGTGTAACTATACAAGGAAAAAAAAAAACACTAAACAAGCTTGACAAAATACTTCAAATCCACAAGAAACTCTAAACTGTCTCTCAGCGACCTCAGCCCACTTACAGGCTTTCTCTCTTGGTAGACTTAAAAATGGAGCACAGCCAGAGGCAAGTGTTGTTAGAAAATCTATACCGACTTTAAACTTTATGGAAGACATGCTCTGGAGAGTTATAGCTCAGTAGGACGAGTGTCATGACACCAAGATAATGTGCACACATGAAAAAAGGTATTTCTCTGATCCAGCATTCAGCGCCTTCAAGTTTCTCACACACAACATTTTACATAAACACCAGCCGACACAAGAGGAAAGAAAACCGAGCATTGCCGTGTAGCTTTCGAACAAAATCACCAAATATACAGTTTGTTATTTGATCGGGATGAATATAAACACAAAACCCTGCTCTGAAGTGAGCGGGCGAATCAGCGCTGTTATCTATTTAATCAGGCAAAACCTGCAGCTGCTTCCCTGCAAATAAATCAGCGGCCGACTTTGCACTGACCTTTAACTCCTTTGATGCCTGTTTGAACACTGACATTCACGTTGGGTTTATTTTGTTATAGGATTAACAGATAACTTTGGTCTCCCGATTTCCAGGATTTGTGTTTTCTGTTTAAAGAAAAACAAAACAAAAACACTGGTGTAGATTTTGAACTCTCGACCCTGAACTGTAGCATGGATATACATCGTGTACCACCACATTAATCACCTAAGTCTAAGTTCTCATTGTCATCAAAATACGAACCCTAACTTGTGCTCTGACCTTGGGCAATCAGAAGATGTAATTTGTGTCTTTTTTTTATGCTGACAAACATCAAATACAACATTTTTTTCCAAAAAAGTCTGTTCACCTGAATTGATGGAGTGGTTTGATTGAGTGCTCAAATAATGTAGCAAAGCACTACAAAAGTGTCAAAGTGGTCTCTTAATACAAGCCTCATTTGCCCATTAATACACATTCATACTCAAGTCTCCTTTTTTTAATGCCAAGCCACTTTTAGTCTTTAGTATCTTGCCCAAACATACTTAGAGTCCCATTATACCTGCTGGCCATTATTAGTTGCTTTGCACACCAAAGGGGACATCATCACACCACGACCTCCAATTTTATTGGCGCTAAAGCACATTTACACCTACAGCAAAATGTGAGAGGTTACAAAAATTGAGAGGTGCACTTGGCTCATTTGCAAGATCAAGAACACACATTAGAGGAGCCGGTGTTCAACCACAAACCTTCTGATCAGTAAATGCCTCATTCTTCCTCCTGAGCCACAGTCAACCCCAAAGATCATCATAGAATTAAGACAACTTGACTAATAGAAATCCCCCTCAATTCCGCCAAAATAACTATGACCCCATCAATGAAATCTACAAGACCTCTGAATTTTTTCTGAAGTACCAGGCACCAAACCTTCACAGTAGATGTGCGGCGGTCTGAGACTTGGGAGGCTGTCAAAGACCAAGTTAACCTCTTCAAATCTTTCTCATGGTCTTCTAACCATTCCTGAAGAATATTTGAAGTGTGGCAGTACGCCTCTTCCATCAGGAAAATCATCGCCATGAAGGGGTGCACGCAGTCTGCGTTAATGCTTAAGTAGTTCATATTAGTCAGTAACACTTACATAAATGTTGGGAACCAAGCTTAGCCAGATGAATTGTGACGACCGCAGTTTCAGCCATTATGTCTTAGTTTTGATATATATTGTCCATGCATAAAAACACATAACAACTAATTATACCTGACTTCATATAAACACTGATTTATTTATCATTTACTGAAACAGTATATTACATCTACTTGTAGAGTGCACATGTAGTTCATTTTTGTATCTTTAACTTTTTAAAATTTCATTATCTTATTTTACAAGCTTATTTTCCGTGTGCATCAGCGCAACACCGATGCTGTGTCTGGTTCCACTTGGTAAATGGACTGGCTATTATATAGGGGTTTTCTACTTTACAAACCTTATCCAACTTGATTCATTCACCCATTCATAGAAGCACTGCTTTCTACATTTTTTTCTATTTAACATTTACACACATTCATACTCAGTACAGTATCTCGCCCAAGGGTACTTTGGCATGTAGACTGGAGCAGCTAGGGGTCGAGCCATAAACCTCTCAGTTAGCGTATGACCTGCTCTACCTCCTGAGCTACAGTCACTTTATAGCAAAGATACCCCACAAGACCTTTTGGGTATGCTCTAAACCTCAGTTTTCTACACGTTAGAATTTGCCTTTAAATTTTTAATTAGCGGGAGTATGCTAGCAAAGCTATTCACCTCATCTGTTTTAGTGTTGTGGCTGATTGGTGATTCATGACTGAGATCTGTTTCAGGGTGTAGATGATGAAAGTTTCAACTAATGATCATTGGCTATTAAGGCTTTAATTAGTGCCCAATGATTGGTTAATGCATTTTGCCCCTGGTGCCACTTTGTTAAAGTGTCATTGTCTGGAGAACGCTCTTATCTGCAGCCAGTTTTTAAATGAACAACCCTCTTCATATCTTATTCAACTTGTTTTTGTAATTTTAAAGGTAATAATAAGACATTTTGACAGATGACAAACATGTATGTAAAAGAGTACTTGATCAAATATTTGGTACGATTCTGTGGTTTCCATCATATCATACGGTAGAGGTGCACCAACTACTAATGATCAGAATCAAAACCAGAATACTTTAATAATCCCTAAGGAAATTATGTGGGTTACAGTTGCTCCAAGACAGTAACAGTAACAGACTAAACTAATTAAATAATATGATATATTACAAAGTTTACAGATCTCTATGTAGTTTAGAATGATGACTAATGTAAAATTAGTTATGGCTTCATCCATTAGCATCCCAGTCCTAGAGGGCAGTTGGCATACTCTGTGCTCACATGAGCTGGAACTCATACAAAACCTTGTCCCATACTGCTGAGTTTTGAGACCAGGCACAAGTGTTGTGGTTGTGGTTTCCATAGTAACACGTTGGTTGAACCATGTCTTGCTGTAACTAAACAATAAACAAAACAGCAGGTGGCAGAAGATGCTGTCAATGTTGACGTATCACTTTTTGGGGAGAATAAAAGACAGAGTTCGTGGTTTATGTCATTAAACAGAAAAAAAAAGCAATGACAGAATGCAATAAAAAAAAAAAAACTGCACCTGTGAAAAACTGTGAAAGTGGGAGAAGCAGCAGGTACCAAAGGAAAGGCAAAATTTACTGATCTATATTAAGCGTTAAAAAAAACTGTGGATATTTCAGAATATCATAGCAGAAGAAAACACAGGTGGAATTAGCAGCTTTATCACAGGACCCTCCTCTGCAACCGGCTTACAGTCTTAGATACTCTTAGATACAGTTTTAATCATTTTGATTTAAATGCTTTGAGGAGATAAGTTTCAATTGCACTGTGCAATCATTCAGAAATAGCAATGCTGAGGTATCCCTGGCCCCAAGTATGATGCAGGTGTTCTGCTATTGTTTTGGTGACAGATATCTGGAGCAAATGTGTCATCAGCTGTCTGCAGTTGTTCTCTAGTTAGTCCAAATGCCATATGAGTGAAAAACTGGACAATTCAAACAGAGCCAGACAATACTTGATTTTTGGTTGGCTGACTTTGAATGGATAGAAACCCAGTATGTACAACATTAGCTATCCTTCAGTTCCCCCTTTCTCATGTTAAATTTCTTCCTCATGTATGACCTTTGCTTGTTTCTGGACTTTTTTAAGCCCCTTGCTGGAAATAGTCGCTTCACTGACTTCTTCACTGTGAGAGCACTGCCCGTTTTGGATGAAAGATTCCCATTGTGATTCCCATTGTGTCCCGGTTTCCTGCATCTGAGTCCTCAAACACAAGAGTTCTTCAGCACACACACACACACACACACACACACACACACACACAGTCAGTTGAAACAATAGAACATGAAATGAACAAAATCAAAGAAATATCAAAAATAAACATGAGTGAATATTACTACACATTGGTAAAGCAACCCTTAGAATAAGTTACTGTTCCAAACATGGTATCTAATGTTGTATCACAAAAACCAAATCTTTTTTGACCTAATATTAAAATATTAACTATCCCTCCCTCCATTTTCTTCCACTAAACAACTTCAGGGTACTCAGGGACTGAAGGCTACCCCACCTGTCATAAGGTAAGACAGGTGCATATCCTTGTAGTTAGTGGGGTAAGCTAAACTAAGTAAAAATTAAAGTCCCTAAAGTCGATCATGTAGATAATTCAAAATTATTTAGGGAAACTGGCCATGTAAACTGGCATTGGTAAACATGACAGGTGATAATGCTAAGGCCATCTTCAAGCCTTGATGGTTTCATTGAATGCCGGGATTCCAAACAAATCAAATTACCACAACTGACACACAGCATGAGACATTGTGGAGGCTCTGCAGGCCTACGGCAGTCTTTGTCCATCTGGTAATCCATGCTAGAGTGTTATCACTTATTTAGCATAGTAAGTAAAAGCTCCAGGGTCAAAAAAAGCAGCTAAAACTTGGGGATGTGTTGCACTGGTGTTTCCCTGTGCATGAATAGACTAGTTATTTGTCCAAAAAAAAAAAAAAAATAAATATATATATATATATATT
>VUQG01019441.1:28343-82348 GCA_015106755.1 Etia nguti | reverse complement strand
GGAAAAAAAAAAAAAATAAATTAATAAAAATAAAAAAAAAATATTTTTAAAATAAAAATTTTTTTTTTTTTTAAAAAAAAAAAAAAAAAAAAATATATATATATATATATATATATTATTTATTATTGATTTCTTTTCAAACTGTTATATAACTTATTTATTAATGCTATTTATTTTCTTGGTTAAGGATTTGATTATTTCTATGGGGTAGAGGATAGGATAATTATAAGCCATAAGGCTTCAGCCTATTCTTTTTTTCGGTTACTGTTTGATTGAGTATTTTTATGTAAAATGTAAAATGATAATTTGTTGTTGTTGTTGTTGACCGAAATAAATTAAGAACAATAAGAACAAAAATAAGAACAAACTCTAAAGCTGTGTGTAACCAAGAACATAATTAGTGTATCTGGCACAGGCTACAACATTATGCCTATTAAATTTTATTAGACCGTGCTGGGAGCAAACATCATTCGGACTAAAGGTATACTGTAAGCCATAAAGTGAACATCGGTGCTGACCGCTGATTAGATTTTACAGTTTCTTTTTATCACTTTGGAATGGAGGCACGTGCTTTGTTGGGGCCTATAAATACTCATGTGTGTGACAGCTGGACCTGCCCAAACCTTGGGGCAGATATGGGTCCCACTTTAAATTTAGACTCTGGCCTTGGACTTGGGTTTTAGGATATTCGTCCTTATTAGATTGAAGTACTGGATGCCACACCATCAGTGATGATGGCTTGGATGCTGTGAGTGTGTGTAGAAAATTATGTGCTATTTCCAAAAACCTAAATGAAAGTCATTATCTGGTAGGTTTAAATAAACTCTTCTATGTTTTACTCAAAGCCCTGCTTCAGATTGGTCACCTGTCCAGGGTGTGACCTGCCTCTCAGCCTGTAGTAGCGGGACAGGGTCCCGCCCCCTATTAGGAAAAAAGTCTTTATTCAGAGCTAAATGTGATAAAACATGATATACGGTTGGCATGAAGTCAAGTGAGCTGCATTTCAATAATTAAATCAAAATGTATGTTTGTGTTCTGGGGCAGTTTGTCTGAAAGAGATGTTTGATTGTTTGTCTTATCTTTAATGTAGTGCATTCTTACATTTTCCTCATATGAATTTTTATTGTACAACACTGAATTTGACCTGTAGCTATTTTCATACTTACATCTCTCAGCTCTAACTGCACTCACGCTCTCACACCTTCTCTGTTGAACGATAGTAACACTGCAAAGTGAGTCGAGCTGTTACAGTAGCTGGATTTTCATGGCGTCGGCCCAGGAATTAAAAATAAACCATCACGGTCCTCACTCAGTGTCAACCATTTTGTCCGTGGTACTTAGGAAATCTGCCAGAGTCATTTACAGCACTGCATGTTTCCGTGTTTCGTCACGCTCCTGTCCCAGAGGTGGTCATTTTAATGGGCATCATTCAAAAACCCTGGCACAGTTTGAATGGTGGACCGAACACTATCAGCACTCGTGCACACTACTGCACCCAAACACTGGAATGAACGTTAGCGAGCCTACAGCTGAAACTAATAGGTATGTCCAGGAAAGAAGGCACCGCGATTAATCTCCAGTTAAGAACCAGATCTCCCCGGAGCCTAAGTGCACTCTCTGAACTCCGAGATAAAGGATGCACTTAATGGGTCCGTTTGTTGGATTTTATTTTTCTTTTTTATTTGAACCGAGAGATGCTGCCACTGTTATCTTGCACCCCAATTTTCGTGCATGGGTGTTTTTCCCCGAAACAAGTGGGATTCAAAGAGATCGGTTTCAAGCGTCATTGGAATTCACTGTAGTCTTGACTTTGGTGACCTTGACTACTGAAGAAGATAAGCATTTCTCTTGATGTGAAGCAGGAGCTTTGACAGACTCTCTTTCAAACTTCTCAAAATTGTATAGAAAGTCTAACTGAGCTTTACTTTTTTATCAGGTTGGACTGATGCACATAGTTATTGATGTTCCAGTAGAACATATGTGTGAATTCTATCGCACACTTCCATGAATGTGCCTCAGAGAGAAGTCCTGACAGTTTGGACGGCTTATTTATGATGATTCAGAGGTCAGGGTGCTATGACATCACTGTGGTCTTACAGAGGGGACTCTGGGTGCTCAGGGTGCTTTTCTGTTTGTAATTATAAAGAGCTGCTGATGTCATATCTGAAACTGATCACAAAGAGCGCTCTGTGTCTCAAGGCCGTTTGTACAGAACGTGAACACACAAGAACACGCACAAATACGTTTTCACATTTACAGAGACAGAGAAACAAAATTCTCTTCAAATCTTTCTCTTAACATTTTTGGTTGTTGTTACAAAGCTGATGTCTTCTGATTTTGTTACAGCTTTGGCTGCCTGCGTGGACTCAGCATGCACCCAGCTTGAGAACTGGTTAAAGGTCTTTGCTGCTAGCTTTGTTTTAGCATCACAGAAATGTGGAAATTTTAATGTCACATTTTTGCCCTTTTTTGTAACTAATTTAAATATAAATTAGTTTGTGTATCTATGTCCTCCAAAAGTTTTAACCACTGCTGTCGTAACTTTTTAACTATTAACTGAAAAGGGCAGCAGAGTGGTTCAGTGGTCACCTCACAGCAATAAGGTCCTGGTTTTGAATCTTTCTCTGTGGAGGTTGTGTGGATTACTGTGACTGAGAAGCCACACTGGCTGTTTGGTTCATTGGTGATTCTAAATTGACTGTAGCCGTGCTTTGTTGGCTGTGTCTCCAACCTTTGACAGCCCACAACTCTGAAACTGGACTCACAAATCCAAACGAACTCATGCTGTGCACAGGCTTAGTTACAAACTACTTTTAAATTATTTAAAGCATTCAGAAATAACAACAGAAGTTGTGAGCCAGTGATATAGTGTACTGTACAAGCTCTTCTACCAACACTCACCCTTATATGCCTTTGTGATTTTGGGAATACACGCACGTACGCAGTCATTTTCATATCTTATTGAGGACATCTAATTGACCTAACCCCTAACCCAGTCTAACTGACATAATGATTTCCCTAGCCACGTACCTTAACCCTAAACATAAAAAATGAAGGCCTAACCCTCAGCCTAAACCTGACCATAACCTAAATGTAACCATGACACTAAAACCACATTTTGAGCCTCAAAATGCCTTCAAACTCGTGGGGACAGGAATTTTGTCCCCATAAGTCACTGTTGGTCCCCACATGTCTAGTAGCATGTCAATTTTCTGTCCTTACAAAGATATCTAAACATGTACGTACACACACACACACACACACACACACACACACACACACACACACACAGAGGTGGGTAATTATTGATATTTACTCCAGATTAGGGATGTTAACAGAAGACATGTTCATCCAGTTTTAATACAAACAGAATGATTGTGCTTGTGTTTGTCATCATATCAGTGCAGGTCAGCGCAGGTCTGTTAATGTGAATAGGAATGGAAACCAAACTCAAACATCACACTCCTGAACCAAAAATATCTATAAAAGGAAAATGATGAATGGTAGTGGGATGCAAATAAAAGTGGAATAACAAGATAAAAGGCTGAATTAAAAGCAGAGAAACCTGTTCCTTCTGTCCCTTGGTTCAGGTAGGATGAGATCCAAAAGCAGTGGGGTGGATACCCCAGCCAATGGGGTACTTGGAGTTCCACAGGGTGACCAAGAACAGGAAGTGAGCCTGCCTGTGAAGACCCTGAAGGCCAAAGTCCAGCAGAAAGATGGTGAGGAAATGGTGGAGGTCGAGGTGATCTCTGACAAAGACAAACAGTTGGATTCCTCCAAGGCTGAAGATAAAAGACAGAACATCATGGATCTGTCTAAAGAGGATTTGCTGACACTGTTGGGAATCATGGAAGGAGAGATTCAGGTGGGCTAGGCATTGTTTCCCTTTGTGTTTAGCTTTCTGTATGTGATCTGCAGCTGTGAGCAGAACAAGTGCAATGATAAGAGAAAAGGTGGATGAGCGCGGTACCTGAACATTATTGGCTTGAGTAACTGCAAGTTTTGCACAACAGCTCTCTCTTGTGGTTTAAAATGTAACATACCAGAGAAAACTGGCAACCATGCCTCGCCTTTATTGAGTTGGTACTTTAGAGAACTCTGAAAGGTAAAATGGTGATCCACGAAGCAAACACCCTAAAAAAACTCTAACGTTCGGTATCATTTCTGTATAACTTCAGGCCAGAGAGGATGTTATCTGCATGCTGAAGTCCAAACAGAGTTCCCCAGAAGCCCTTGAGTCACAGTATGGCTCCACGGTCCCTGGCTCGGCTCTCCAGGCCCTTCAGAGAGACGGCGTCATCGCAGGCACCAAACCACACAACCACAGTGTCTACCAGAAACCAATGGCTGAGGTTAGTAGGCGAGTGTCAGTCACAAACCCTGAGGGATGATCAAAATTACTTTTTTATTAACAGGCCTCTAGACCCTTTAAATCCAAGAAATCACAAGACAGAAACTAATAAAAGTAATGTTTTTGTCACCACCTGGCAGGACGTTGCTGCTACAAAACACTTGGCATGTTGCACCACAGCAGCTGGAATTATCTGTATCTGTGTGTCCCCGTTCATCTTTGCCCTTTTTCAGCTGGAGCGTCTGCAGGAGAAGCACAAGGAGACGTACCGGCGGATGCTAGGTCAGCTGCTGCTCGCAGAAAAGTGCCACCGGCGAACGATCCACGAGCTGGACACAGAGAAGAGGAAGCACGCCGACTACATGAACAAGAGCGACGACTTCACCAACCTCCTGGAGCAAGAGAGAGAAAGGTGAGGAGGCCAGGGAAGGAATGCAAGAGCCAGCGGCTGTAGAATTGCAACACCATTATCTGAAACTGGAGATTGTTTAGCTGCCCCGCAATTTAAATAATTTGGTAAATAAGATTTAAGAGAAGCACCTACAAATGTGTTCATTTAACAGAAAGCTGGTGTACAGAAAGTAAATTTTTTGCTGTAGCACTGCAAACATCTTGTGATGCTCGTACATACTTTTACTGGTATGAGAAGTAAAAAGAGGAACTGTGAAAGAGAACCTGGTAAAAGCAGTGGGGGAAGAAGAAGGAAGCATAAAGTTCAGTTCCAATCTAGTCTATAAAGCCAGTACATACAGTGGCTTAAGGGAGAGAGTCGAGGGAAGGAATGCTTGAAAAACATCTCGGACTGCATGAAAGATGGCTTCATTGAACCTGTGACGCAAGAGAGAGGGGAGAAGACAGGGAGGTGCTGCTTACTGAATGATAACCTCGCATAGCTTTGTATGCAGGGGAGAGTCACGGAGCTCAAGGAAAGAGAGGCCAGAGGCAGAGTGGACTTGGACTGCTGTGGGAAAGACAGGTCAGGTATCGAGAGAAGAGGACACAGAGCCATGGGGTGGAAGAACAGCAGGAAAGACAGGCGCAGGGCTAAAGGACATTTCACAGCTTCATTGCTGAGGTTGTGAGCCCGTGTCACAACCTCAGAGCGGCTGCGTGGACAAACAACACGGGAGGGGAGATGGTTAAATTCTGTGTGTCTAGAGGGCTCACGGAGATAAAGCAAGCCTGTATGAGAGTAAATGAGAGAGAAGGCCCTGCTAACTGAAATCACTCCCATTGACTGTTGGTGGTTGGAGATTATTTTTTGTTATAGTTTTGCTGCAGCTTCCACAAACGGACGGCGATGTGTAATTAAAGCCTATTTGCACTCAAGTTTGCAAAATAAAAACAGCAGCAAAAATATGTGGATGACATAATCATCTGTAAGGCAGACTGGAGCACTTACGTGACAATTTTTAATAACTGTGAAAAAGTTGTTTTGAAACTGCGACATTACCTCTCTGCACGCACACACACAGCACAAAGACACAGCTGGGAAATAAGCAGCAGAATTTACCTACAGAGTTGACCACCTGCAGTAACCACCACTGGGGCCCGCCCCACAGTTTGAGAAACACTGATCTAAAGTAAATTTATGTGAAATTTGCTATTTTTAACCAGGGGTGGGCAAATCCAGGCCTCGAGGGCCGGTGTCCTGCAGGTTTTAGATGTGTCCTTGATCCAACACAGCTGATTCAAATGGCTAAATGACCTCCTCAACATGTCTTGAAGTTCTCCTGGTAATGAACTAATCATTTGATTCAGGTGTGTTGACCCAGGGTGAGATCTAAAACCTTGAGGCCTGGAATTCCCCACCCCTGTTTTAAACAGAGCCAGAGTGAAAGAGTGCACACCTCTGTGGCCACTGCACACAACCAGCTTAAACTGCAGGTATTACATGAGTTTTAACAATAGTAAAAGAGGGACAGCTGACCTGTCTGGGGTGTATCCTGCTGTGTTAGCTGGACTGGTCGACCTCTTCTGTGTTGCATAAGCAGTTAGGTACATATGTAGTGGTCTCACCCTGACCACACCTATAAAATTGTCTGTCCTTACCACCGATATGAACCAAAGGAGCCTGCAAATATTCAAATGAGGTTATTGTAACATTTCTGAAGAAAAAACTAACTGATATTTGTGAAGCTGTTTAAGTAATCATTCCACAACTTTACTCCAAAAGAATCTGATCTGAAACGTAGTAATTAATTGAGACAGATAAGGATAGAACAGAGATTTAAAAAAGATAAGTTTAGCTGTAAGTGGTATCCTGCATGTATCCTGATCAAATCCTTGTAACAGTTGGTAATAGCGACCAAATCATAACTAAACGGTTACTTTACTTCCACTCGATCATTTGTTGACCCCCTTCTCATGCCAGGTGGTTTCCAGCAGGTTCCTTGGCTCGCGCACATGGCGGCCTCTGTCACCCCAAGGAGAGAGCAGAGAGGATGAACTCTGCCAGGTCTTTACTCTGTCAGCACCTGCACGTCTCAGATTCCTCTATTTGCACCATATAAGGACACAAAACACAGGGATGCAGAAACAGCTCAACTCGAGGAGGACATGTAACATGTTCATGGTATATTCATTAAAGAGAGTGCCTGACAGAGCTCGCAGTAAAGCACACGCAGTGTTATTCTTGTCTAATTTACATCAGTTTTGTTTAGCCAGAAGTAAAACTTTCAATTTTGTTTTTCAAATCTCGCTTGCACTGAGAGATGGGACAGACGTTTGCTGTCCACACATTAGCAGGTTTTTCCCTTAGGCCTTACATTTATGGAGTTTTTACTCACTAAAACTTTACCTAGGAAGTAAAAAAAAAAAGTAGCCAGGGGCTGGAGGGGTTAACATACACGGGGAAAAACAGATTTAAAAGAGCACATGACACAAGTGCTAACAGCTACACAAAAACATGCAAACAGACAGTCATTCACTCTCTCAGGTGAGATGGAAGCATGTCATTATCTCATCCTGATGGATGTGATCTCCTCCAGTCATCTAGGTGAGTGTGAAGAGAGGGAAGTCAAACGCTGTTGTGCCAAACACCTTGAGGAATGCAGAAAATGGGCACAGAAGACGCTCCTTCAGACTGGTAGCCATCAGCGATTAACACCCTCTCAGACAACAAGTAATTTATGTGTCAAGACGTTAAATATTTCAAGTGGCACGGTGGAATGCGTACAGATTGAGGGAGGAAGCAGCTCCCACTCCTGAAGGGGGTTTCAAAGAGTGCAAAGTCACGCACGCAAAATGAAGACTGACCTCCAAACTTAAACTGATTGTCGTTATCGAGCACACGCTGTAATGTGGCCGCCTGCAAATAGTCGCTTCTGATTTCTCTCCTTTAACACCAAGTCAGTGTGTACAGAGCTGAGGCTCTGTCACTTTACAGCACCAAGTACCTTTTGGCCCTTTTTTTCTACATCGGTCTTCATCCTACTGTCACAGGCTTATGGATCACACACGCTTTTACATGGACACAAAGCAATTTCTGCAAAGTTGATACACAAGTTAGAAAAAAATGACCTGTAGTAAATTAAAAAAGTTAAAAGAGAGACAAAATGTTAGTGCGCACATGCTCCAAAAAAAAGAAGCTGTGTTTCATAGTGACAGTAACACACACGCACGCACGCACGCGCACACACACGCACACACACACACACACACACACACACACACACACACACACACACACACACACACACACACACACACACTTGTATTTTCCCATTTTGGACAATGTACACCACAATTATTTCTTCCTTAGTAACAGTAAACTAGAACTCTACCATGACTTGACCACTAGTGCCAAACCCCTCTGACATCATGACTCTGACCTTTGCATGAAAGTAATTTTAGAGTTCCAGTTTCTAGGGTGTCAGTGACTTCTGACTGTGTAAGTATGAAATTTTATGAGCTACACTTTCACATGTGGACGGCCTCTTTGTGCAGTAGCCAGGTATGCTAATCACACTTGGCATTATGAATCAGTGTCAATGTTTATCTACAAGTTTAGAGTTTAGAACAAAGTTGGCAGACGTGGGTTTTTTTAACCTGCGGTTTTGTTTAAATGATTAACTGTAGCTACACGGCCCCGCGCTGCAGTCTGGATGTAGCTCTTCGTACACTTATTGCCATGTCTCTATCCTCCCATGTCTTCATCACCTCAAGGGAGGCATCCAACTCTTCCATATCTGGTTTCCTCATCATATGTAGACTTTGCAGGGAGCCCCATTCATGTCCAGGTTCCCCTCAAGTGGAACTACAGCAGACATTCTCTCTTGTACCAGTGAGCTCATAGCTCCTGGACAGCAGAGACATTATCCTGTACACAGGATGGAAAATGGAGCTATAAGATATAACTTTGAATGTGAGCCTCAGAAAGCATGAACATTTATTCATTTTTTTGGAGTAAACCTGGAAACGTTTTAATAAAAACAAAAGCTGTATTAGGCTAATCTCTTTTTTTATAAAAAACATTAAAACTGAGGGGAGCTTTGCAAAACACTCGTTCTGTGGAAGGGTCCCACCCCCTTCACAGTGTCTGAAGCAGAGCTCTCTCTCTCTCACACACACTCTCACACCGCTTTACATGGATGAGGTGACATCACTCACTACAGGTCTGCTGGTTCCTCACAGTATTTATTCACCTTTCATTGCCCTCATGACACGCGTGGAATGTGACGGTGGAAGATTTAAGTGACAGGAGGTCTCTGCTACTCCTATTGCTGCTACTGTGGATTTTTGCACTGGCAGAACAGGGTTCATGTGCTACTTGTAGAGCATCTATAGTGGGTAAGTTTTAAATGTAGTTAGTTTCTGAGGTCTTGTGACCACATACATTTTGAATGGAGCTCATTTTGTATCTTTACGGGTTGTTTAAAATGCACAGTCATCCTTGTTGTGCTGATGCCTCTTCTAATTTGGTTTAATTTGCAATGCAAAAAGGTTCAGGTTGAATATTGTATTACAATATCCCCGGGAGTGTATAAGGAGGAACTGCAGCTGCATGCATTCTGCTTTGTATGTATTTTCTTCGAGCTGGAAATGAGAATGGACATGAGCAGCATAGAAAGGAGCTTAGAGAAAAGATGACTGCTTGGTGAGGGGGTGTTGGTGAAACTCAGTAGCAGTTTGTTCTCTTGTTCTATCGCTTTGGCAGGATTGAAAATAGCAGGAATGTTGGAGTGTTCAATTTTGACAGTTTTTTCTCCTGATGCTTGTTTGGGAAAGTCTAGCATGAATTATGTGTTCTACTGGGACTGTGATTGATAATTTGTTGTTTTATCCGTGTTCTTTCTAGATAGCTTCAAGTGCTGGACTTCTTTACACCACTTTTTTATTTAGTGTGGTGTCAGTACATAAAGCTTTGACATGCAAACAAGCCTTTACTTTTAGAAAATGCCTGAATGAAAATGTAGGTGATGGACTATCACAGACAAAAGGACACTGAGTGCTTCAACCGAGTACTTCAATGTGCATTTCAAGTTTAAAGTCAGTGACCTTCCAAAATAATGCCCTTCCTTTTTTGTTCCTTTCAGACTGAAGAAGTTGCTTGAGAACGAGAAAGCCTACCAGCTCAGAAAGGAGAACGAACATGCCAAACGTCTGGCCAAGGTGCGAGAGGAGCTCGTCAAATTGAAGTCTTTCGCTCTGATGTTGGTCAATGAGCGGCAGCAGCACCTGGAACAAATAGACCAGCAGAGCCAGCGAGTCCAGGAGCTCAGCCAGCAGCTGCAGCAGCGTGAGCAGGCTCTAAGTGAAGCCAGGCAGCGTGCTCAGGAAGATGAACACAGGGTGCTGAGCCTCGAGGCCGAGCTTAAAGAGAAAGCCGACAAGCTCAGCCAACAACACGAAGAGATGAGTGCCAAGCTAGCCGGTCAGGAGCTTCTCAATCGTCAGCTAAATACAAAACTTTCGGGCCTTACGAATGAGGTTGAGGGGCTAGAGGAAAGCAACAGGGCACTGAGGAGATCTGAGGAGGAACTGCATGAGCTAAGGGAGAAGATCAGCAGAGGGGAGTGTGACAACTCAAACCTGATTGCTGAATTAGAGAACTTGAGAAAACGAGTGCTGGAGATGGAAGGAAAGGATGAGGAGATTACTAAAACCGAAAATAAGTGTAAGGAGCTAAAGAAGAGGCTACAAGAGGAGGACAATAAGAGTAAAGATCTCAGACTGGAAGTGGAGAAGCTCCAAAAAAGAATGATGGCATTGGAAAAACTCGAGGGAGCATTTAGCGTTAGCAAAGCCGAGTGTGCACAGTTACACAGTGCTCTAGAAAAAGAGAAGGGCCTGACCAAAGAGATTTCAGGTGAAGTTGTAGCTCTCAAGATTCGTATGAAAGAGCTCGAGTCATCTGAGATAAAGCTGGAAAAGTCTGAGCTGAGCCTTAAGGATGACCTCAGTAAGCTTAAATCACTGACCGTCGCACTGATGGAAGAACGAAAGACCCTGATGGGAGCAGCAAAGTCATGTGAGGAGAAAAAGGACGATTTGAGCAACATGGTCAAAGCTGAGCAGAGCAAAGTTATGGAAGTGACAGAGAAGCTGATAGAAGAAAGCAAAAAGCTCCTAAAATTGAAATCAGAGATGGAAACCAAAATAGAGACTTTAACAAATGAAAAGGGGGAGCTTAGCACTAAGCTAGCTTATGAAATTGATAAAACTAAGGACCTTAGCTCTAAAGTCAACCAAATGAAAAAGAAGTTAGATGGATTTGAGCAAGCAGAAAAACTTTCTGTAAAGAATTCAGTGAAATGTGACATTCAGAGAACATCTGAGCCCATCAGCAGAGACGACAACAAAGTTAAGGAGCTGACGTTTGAAATTGAGCGCCTGAAAAACCGTCTCAAACAGCTTGAAGTGGTAGAGGGAGATCTTCTCAAGACAGAGGATCAGTGCGACATGTTGGAGAAAAAGTTCATGAGTGAACAGGACAAAGCCAACATTCTGTCCCAGCAGGTGGAGGAAATGCGGACTCAGATAGCGCGGAAAAAAGCGATTGAGAAAGGAGAGGAGGAAAGCCAGGAAGAAGATCTGCGTCAACGTTGCAAGAGAGAGGAGGTCAGAACCAGGGAACTGCAAGCCGACGTGGTAGCACTCAAGGAGAAGATCCACGAACTGATGCACAAAGAAGACCAGCTTTCTCAGCTTCAAGTGGACTTCTCCGTCCTGCAGCAGAGGTTCTTGGAAGAAGAGGAGAAAGCCAAAAACATGAGCACTGAAGTTTTCCATCTCACCAAAGAACTGGAGATGGCCAAGCGTCAAAGTCGAGCGCTGCGACCCAGCTTGAATGGGAGGAGAATAGTGGACGTGGCTGTGACGTCCACTGGCGTGCAGACAGAAGCGTCATCCTCCGAGCCAGCAGAGGATGATACCCCGGCTGGCTTTATCAGAAAGTCTGTTCAAGAAGAGAACCACATTATGAACAACCTAAGACAGAAGTGCCTGAAGAAGCCAGCAGAGAAAAGCAGTGCTGTTGAGCGTTCACCTTCATCTGGCAGCGATTTAGGTATCAAGAGATCCTGGATTCCCTGGATGAGGAAAAAGGACAACAGCCCTCAAGAGACCCACCTGGAAAAGCCACTGCACAATGGAGAGAGCTTCTCCTCTGAGCTGACCATGGCCCAAAAGCCAGGTCAGCCTTTACACATCCGAGTGACACCAGATCACCAAAACAACATGGCAACTCTTGAAATCAGAAGCCCGACTGCTGGGGACGTTTTCTCTAGTTCTGCTCCCCTCAGCCCCAATCCATCTCAACCCAAATCCAGAATCACAATCATTCCCACCGGCACTGCTCCGACCCAGCGGAGGAAGTCCCCCGCTGTATCTCAGGGCCCCGAAAGGGCCAAGTCTCCAGTCACCATCACAGCTATATCTAGAGCCAAGTCTCCAGAAACCAGCCGAACCTCCTCCACTAACTCAGGAAGACCCTTGTCCCCTGTCTCTATCATGACAGTGAGCACAGCTGTAGCGTGTGAAGCATCTGCCTCCCCAGAACCTCAGGAGATGACCATGGGCCGAGCTGTGTTCAAGGTTACCCCAGAGAAGCAGATGGTCCCATCGCCTGTACGAAAGAGTTACGGCAACACAAGTATCATCACCACTACAGATGACAACAAGATCCACATTCATCTAGGCAACAACATCACCCCAAAGATGGTAGTCAGGCCGGTGGCTGCTGTCACAGAGAGCAAGGAAATGACCTTATCGACTGGGACAGTTTTGCGCTCGCCTCGTCAAATTACGACCACTGCTACCAGGAGCACACAGAGCAAAGTGATGAGCAGCATTACAATTTCTCCTGTTACGTCCTCCTCTTCCAGAACTACACAAGGCATGGTAAGTTTTCCTTTATCCAGCTTTGGAAAATTCATGTTTTCTTTAAGTTGGATCATCTCTTTTCCTTACCTTCTTCATTTTCTTTTACATCTTTGGATCAAAGAGTTGACAGGAACACTCAAACTGATAGTCGTTTCCTAAGTTCACTGTGAGCTTCTTTTCACATCTCTGGAAATGGGAGATAATGCAACAGTGTGTGTGGTGTTTCCCTGGACCCCTCTTACTCTGCTCTTTGTGGATCCAATGGGTAGCGTGACAGAAACGGGGCTATGTGCAGGTCTGAGAGCAGCAGAGATAATGAAGTGGCATTTTGCCACCCTGCTTTAATTGGGCTGTAATTTATAGTTGTTACACTGTGTTTACTGTTTACATTCACAAACAGCCGTGGCTCGGGGCCCTCCGCTCTCCGGCTGACACAAAACAGCTTGGCACCGTTAGCAGCGTACTGAAACCTGGCCTGGACAAGCACTCGCTCGCTCAGTGAAAGAACGAATAAATGTTTACATTTTTCATTTGTGCAGCTCTTTAAGCACATAAGATCAGTTACACTGCACTAATTTAGAATTCCTGTTTTCCTGCATGGATTTTTACCATGAATCCATAACTTAGTGTTGGTGTGGCTCAACTGTTTTCATTCTCCTGCCTGAGAAACTGTACTCTCTATCTATTGTCAAACAGACCGGGCACGATGCCCAGCCACCGCGCTCAGGGCTGACCCGCATCCCAATGTCCAAGAGTCTGAAGACGGGAAAGGCTGCGCTGGGATCCCTGGGGGTCTCCGGTGGAGTGAAACTGGAGTCGCGGGCTGAGAGTCAGTCTATGAGGATAGAAGTTAAGAAATCCAGCGTGAATAGCAGTACTTTACAAAATGGAGGAAAAGCCTGAGAGACACAGTACCAAACATATCTAAATGGTGCTTCAGAAAGATTCATAGCAAAAGCTGTGCTGTTTGAGTACAACTCAGCTATAGTTTACAAGGCATTTCTTTACTGTAATTAAGCAGGAGATTGATTTTATACTTTTTATAAAGCATTTTCTACTTCTTTTACTTCTTATTTGCATTTCTGCCATTTAGACTGAAACATATCCATGATTTGTTTTGGGGTTTTTTTTTTTTACAGTGTGTTGTGATGGGTATTTGGGTAAGACTGCTGCTATCAATGGCTTCTTTCTTGGGGTTTAATTTAATCTATAATGAGTTTCTTTATTTGTTTTATATTAGACATGAAAAGTACACGGTTATGTAAAAATTTGGTGTATTTCTAAAGGATTTGTATTGAAAATATTGTAAATAAAAGTGATATTAGAGGGAAGTGTGGTGTGATCATTTATGCAGACACTTATGTTAACTGATTTTATCTGTGTACCTGCAGTTGTGACATTCAGGGCTTGTTGCCCGGGCCTGCATCCAAGGATTGAGGGAAATGAAAAAATTCATTTCCTGTGCTTTACTTAAATATTTTTGGAATAACAGATATTCTGGTTGATTCCTCAGCACTGTAATATAAAGAAAAATCTTTAAAAAGCAATGTGCACGAGGCCATACAAACAAAAGAATGAGACCGTGATGGTGCAAGGAGCAGAGGTAGTGAAGGTAGATGCACTTAAATACCTGGGGTCAAGCATCCAAAGGGAGGTGAAGGAGAGAATCCAGCCTGGGTGTAGTGGGTGGAAACAAGTGCCGGGATGATTTGTGACAAAAGGATAACAGCAGGACTGAAAGGGAAAGCTTACAAGATGGCAGTGAGACCTGCTGTGATGTATGGTTTGGAGACCGTGAGACTCCAAACGAAAAGATGTGAGGCTGAGCTGAAGGTTTTCATGGGGAATGACCAGGAATTGAGGTTAGAGAGGTGAGGATGGCTTGGACAGAGGAGAGATCATGGCTACAATGGACAAAGGATGGTGAATATGGAGCTATCAGGTCTGAAGAAAGGAAGAAGACAACAAAGAAGCTTCAAGGATGTAGTGAAGGAGGACATGCAGAGGTTTGGTGGGACAGAGGAGGATTCTAGGGACAGAGTGAAAGGGTGGCAGATGATCCGCTGTGACGATCTCCCAAAGAAGAGAAGAAGAAGAAAGGCAGGTGGAGGAAGCTGGAATCTCCTCAGGTGAATCAGGAGGATCAGGAGGAAGAGTGAACTGATGAAAGAATATATTTTAAAACTACTGTGTGTAATACAAGAATGGTAAATTGCTTTATCTACAAAACTTTAATTCTTTTTGACTTCTTTTTTACATTAACTGGGCCACTCATATAAAAACAACACATATAAAAATCTTTTAAAAACATGTGTAAATGTTCTTCGTGTGAGATAAAAGGTTAAAAACAGTCAAACATGTAGAGCCTTCATTAAAAAACCCCCCAGCACAGACGCGTACAGCTACCATCAGCTGTCAGTAACAAAGGGGCGTTACCCTACTGTGTGCGACGATGTCACTACTACGCTGCTTCTTGCTATTGGTTCGAAAGCTTCCGGCTTCTTCTTCTGGAGAGAGAACCGCAGGTGAAGGCAAAGAAGAAGTCAGCGCTACAATGAGCAGATATTTTCATTAGACTGGGGGCAAAGTTCACGTCGCTTACAGTTTTACCCTTTGCCTTAACGCTCCGTGTCTTACTTGCCGTGTGGGATTAACGGAGCAGCTCAGCTGTCTGTCAGAGAGGATTATTTAACTCGAAGCGGATCGCAGCCATGATGGCGTCGAGCTACAACGCTAAGGAAGAAGACGGGCACCACTCCGGCGCTTCGAGCGGCACTGGCGTTTCGAAAAATAAGAAACCGGACAACACGGCGTTCAAACAGCAGAGACTTCCAGCCTGGCAGCCCATCCTCACGGCAGGCAGTGTGCTTCCGGCTTTCTTCGTCATTGGGCTCATCTTCATCCCCATCGGCATCGGCCTGTATGTCACATCCAACAACATCAAAGAGTTTCAGGTACAGTCGCGCTCATGTCCGCCTTTAACCGACTCTGGCTTCTTCTCGGTTCTTCTACATAGCCCGGTGTAGCTACACACCATTTATAGACACAGTAAACCTACCGAAGTAGGCTCACTAAACAGGAATAAGTGGTTCTTCGATAAGTGACGTAGCTTCTCTACGTCACGCCAATGTTAACAACGTTGAGTGTAAAGATGAACAATATAGTGTTAAGTTTCCGTTTGAAACGCATTCATTCGACGTTACTTTTATATGTGGTTGCCTTTAAATTCCTACACACTTGTATTAGAGGTCGATATTAGATGGTAAAAACATCAGAAACATCGAGAGTCCCAGTACCACATATTTAATATTAATGAGGCTAGAAAATGATCAGAATCAGGGCTTGTATCAGTGTGGCTGATCTCAGTTTTAGACAAACGGGCAGTGTGGGTCAACAGCACCACAGACCACAGCCTCTAAAGGGGCTTTCAGATAGCTCAAAACAGTCTAAACAAAGCTGGACTAGAAGGTAAGAAGCCCAGGATGTGTGTCCGGGGTTTCCTGCCTCACAGTGGGCCTTTGAGGGCTGCTGTGATCATAAATGATGGCTGCCTGTGCACTAAACAAAATGTTCCTGTATTTGATTGAAGCATGTAACTCTTTCTAGTCATGTTGCCGCACTGAATAAACAGGGTACTGAGTGTATTTCGACATCAGTTTATTTCCTCTCTGCTTCAGATCGATTACACTGGTGTGAGCAGTGACAGCCCGTGTTACAACTGTGCAAAGAACTTCACCTGGAACACCACAGAGCCCTGTGTCTGCACCGTGAACTTCACTCTACTGCAGCCCTTTGAGGTGAGCTCAGATCCGCACCAGCTTCCAGTCATTTTGATTCAATGAATAATGCATGCATTCACCTGCAGGGCAGAGAGTGCTGCTTGTGCAATCCTAACAATAATTGTCCATTAAGATCTATTTTGAGTACAAACAAAGAACACTCAAGGTTTGTTCAGAGTCTGCTTTACTATTGATTGTTGTAGGTTTAAAATGTGTTCTCTAGCTTTCAGAAGGCTTTATTGATTATTTATAAAAAGCTCTCAGTTGCTCGTCTGCACTGGTCTCATTTAATGCAGCTTGCATTTGGCTTGTAGAATAGCATTTTTAAATTAAAATGTATGCATGCTTCTTTTCTGAGAAGCAGAAGGGAACCTGTATTTTTATTAAGTACACTGCATCCTGAACTGAGTGAATCACCTGAAGGTGAAGTATTTTTGTCAACAAAGTTATTCACATTCAACAGAAAAGGGAATCGTGTGCTGTTAACAAACAGTTTAACAAACCTGATGAAGTGAGTTGTGTTAGAAATGAACAGCAGCACTGAGAGCGCACTGAGCAGCAAAATATATGAGCTGGACTTAAAATGTTTATTTCAGCGTTCTCTTCATACTGAAAACAAATGCTTATGAATTTGCAAGATTAATGATTTTCTGGAGCGTTGCTCTCGTCGTTTTGCAGCAGCACTATTGCATTGTACCATGTTATTTTTATATTCCTTGTAGATTTCCAGCACCTGCTATTGTCTCTGGCTGGAGTAGGTATAAAATGAGATTATTTAAAATTTACTTTAGGGCTTTTTAGTCTTCATTTAACAGACAGTACAGAAAATGGGGAGAGAGAGCAGGAATGAAATAACTCAAATAATCCTGCGCAGACTCAAAACCAAGCCCCTGCAGTAAGGATTCTAGCCTTTGGTATATGGGTTGCTAGCTCAGCCAGGTGAACTGTGGTGGTGTGCACAAAAAGCAATTTGTAAAACTGGCCGGATTGCTCGAAGCAAAGATGACACAGGTGCTGTAACGCCGTGGGAGAAACATCACTACCTGATCAAGCACCGCAACATTTTATGGGCTATGAAAGCACAGACTGGCAAGAAGACTGATATCCCACATTAAACAAAGTCCCTCTGTGTTGTTAACCTTTTTACAAATGTATTATTTATTTTTAAATATGCGTGGATGTCATTAGATTTGGTTTTATCTCCCAGTCCCCGTAACCAGTGAGTCAAAATGAATTTCCATCACTGTTTTCCGAAGGGGAATCTTTTAATCCTGATGATTTTCACAATGATTTATGATGTTGATCATAGAGATTGTGTGTAAGACCCTCTCATAGAAAAGCTGCTCATTCACAACCAGTGCACTTACTCAACTTTGTTTTCTTGCTACTTCCTAGCCGTTACTGATTCCTAATTCTGTCAGCGATGCCATCTCTTCCCTCGTACAGAGCAATGTCTTCATGTACTACGGCTTGTCCAACTTCTATCAGAACCACAGACGCTATGTGAAGTCCAGAGATGATAGACAGCTGAACGGTGACCTGTCTGCTTTGACGGTATACTGCTGTACTTTTTGTGCCTATACATAATGCAGAGAATCCAGTAAGTGTTTCTTCCATCAGGTGAACATTATGTCCTTTTTCCAGGACCCCAGCAAGGAGTGTGAGCCGTACCGTAAGAGTGGAGATGTGTCCATTGCTCCGTGTGGGGCCATAGCTAACAGCCTTTTCAACGGTGAGTGTGTTGAACAACTTTACTTTCCCTTTCTCAGCTGTTTAGCTTAACTGGAGTCTTATCTACGGTACTGATTATACTGATTATGTGTTTCAGACACTCTGGTGCTGTACTACGTCGATTCCAACCACAGCATATCCGAAGTTCCTCTGGTAAAAAAAGGCATTGCGTGGTGGACGGACAAGCATGTGAAATTCAGGAATCCCGCTGGAAACAGCAACCTGACTTTAGCTTTCCAAGGTGACATCTGCACACAGTTCACAGGACCCTCTAGGCTCGCAGGCTCGAGTTGCAATGATTAGCTGGGTTTTGTCTTCATCTCTCTCAGACACAGCGAAGCCGGTGAACTGGGCGAAGCCGGTGTACGAGCTGGACCCGTCGGATCCCGATAACAACGGCTTTATCAATGAGGACTTCATCGTGTGGATGCGCACGGCTGCATTGCCCACCTTTCGGAAGCTCTATCGCATCATCCAGAAGAAGTCTGGCACCACCCCAACTCTCCCCAATGGCGATTATATGTTGAAGATCACCTACAGTATCCTTTACATTCCAGTAATCTCATTGCTAGAGTTAGACATGCTGCTTTGAACAGGCTAGCGTGAGTTTTTTGCATCTTATAAAGCTTAACAGGTTAAAATCATTGTATCAAAACAGTAATCTTAAATCATCCTCATGTCAGTCCTCAGTCTGTGTACTCAGTGCTCCATATCAGAGGGTCTAAACGGTTTAACTTGCAGTATCTCTGCTGCTTTGATTAGCACACGGAGAAGCTTTTGATTCAAGAGGTGTGCAGATATAAATATTTTAAACACATCTACATATACTAAAGTAAGTATACACTCTTGGCCACTTAGTTGGGTACACCTAACAAAGTCAACTGCTTGTTGAGGCAAACACTGACTCAGCCAATCACATGGCAGCATTTAGGATGCAGGAATGGTCGTGATGACCTGCCTGAGCATGATAGTGGGGAAGAAAGGTGACGTTGAATGTGGCGCAGTTTGCTGTCTGACATCAGCCTCATTTCTGCTGTGACATTCAGATGGCAGGATGAGAACTGAGCGTTGTTTCAACAGCACGTCTTAACCCGAGTGTTGTTGCTGATCGAGTCAGTTAGACAGTATCTCATGCAAAGGTGTTGGAGTCCCTGCCACAGGGATGTTTCATATGTGGTCTCAGAAACCTGCGTAGGAATGAGCCAAAACCTACATGCACACATACTTTTAATATCTCCACTGCAGTCAAAGTTCAAATGTGTTTCTTCTTCTTCTTCAGTGGACTGTGGCTCTGTATTTGTTGGCTCTGTAGATGGATCATCACTCCTATTTTAACTGCAATTTTTACCAGCAAGTTTTAAAATTGATTTGATTTTTTTTTAATTGGGCTCGCATCAAAGTATATTTCAGATTTTCTGAGATGTACATTCCCAGTGATGATCTGTATTTTTTTTCTCTCAGGCCACAAATGGATTATTATTGTATATTCCTTTATGGCCACAGTGTACCCATCTTCTGATGGCGCGTACAGCAGGATAACGCACCATGTTACAAAGTTGGATCATCTCAAACTGGTTCCTTGATTGTGATATAGTTCAGTGCGCTCAAATGGCCTCCAAAGTCAGTGGATTTAAAAGCAATAGAGACACTTTTGGGATGTGGTGAAACAGGAGTTTCTCCTCAATCTCCGAAATATCTTCAAAATCAAAATGTTCCCAGATCCTTGTTGAATCTGTGCCATTAAGTCTGTTGTGAAGGCAACAGCAAGGCGTACCTAATGAAGTGTCCAATGAGTGAAAAGATCATTTATACTGGTTTCTCAAGTCTCAGTAGATTCAGGGTGTATTGGTTGTTCGTGTGTGTGCTGTGTCATTTCTCTTTAACTGCATGTAATCAGATTACCCCGTGCTCAGTTTTGATGGTCGCAAGCGGATGATCCTGAGCACCATCTCCTGGATGGGAGGAAAGAACCCCTTCCTGGGCATCGCCTACATCACCGTGGGCTCCATCTGCTTCTTCCTGGGTGTGGTTCTGCTCATCATCCACCACAAATACGACAACCGCAACACCAGTGCGGATATCCCAAGCTAAACGGCGCGTTCCACGCTCCGCCCTCTGCATGCACGAGTGCATACACTGTACAAGGCTGTCGTGCGGTTGCGATAGGATGGTAGCGTCTCCAGTTTCTCATCAAAGCTGTGTTTAAGCGTAGCGCGTCCCCGTGTGTCTCTGTGTATATAGCTTCAGGCTGATTTGCTAAGAATGTCTTTTTATGTCTTCAGGTTTGCAGTCTTTTATTTATCTGAACATTATCAAAGTACCTGTTTTATTTTAGCAGTGCTTTGCGAATGGCTTAATTATTGAAGGATGTATGTAATTTTAATGCAAGTTTTTGTCCATATTATGTAAAGTTATATGTCCTGCTGATGAATGTACCGTAATACTTCATTGACATACCTCTGTGGGTTCTGAGATTACCTTGAATACTGAAGATGATTATGACTGCTTGGATAATATTCAAGAGTCATAAAACATTAATAAGAAGTAATAACAGAAATGTGCTTTTCTGCCCTCCACTGTGACCGAGGAGTCAGTCTTTTATTTATTATTCATGAAACTTACTTTATACAGTATTCCTAATTCAAAGGCGGTGTCTCTGGGTGGGTGGAGCACAAGAATTCTTAATTTATTTTTTGTTAGTGGTTTGGCCAGAGTGTGAAACCACCTTTGATTGGTTAACGTTGACCAAACGATATGCACTTTAAAAGTGTCCCGTTTGTCCGGTTCCCCCTTGTTTCGCCCTTCTGGACTCTTCTTGGTTTATTAATGCTGTTAAAACGGTTTCAGTTTGAGCTCCTTGGCTTTTTATAAGGTTTGTAGGGTCCAATTAAAGAACTTGGTCAATGTATCGCTGTCATTTGTGATTATAATGGCACGACTCAAACTGCTACCATTATCTGTACCACTGTGTTTTGTGGGGATGTTGATGTGTTTTATTGGCATTTATTAACTTAATGAAATAAGGGAAAACAAACCCCTCAAGAATTTAATCACATAAACAGTAGCACGTTATAATAATGCCACACTATTAGTAAAGTATTAGTAAGTGCTTAATTCATCATTTATATAGCATCACTCCTCCTTAGTATGTTGATCATAAATCCAGGTACAGTTTTATGATCATTACTAGCAGTGATAGCTCTGTATGGTGCAACAGTAACATATCTGTATTTATAAGTGACATGCTAAGGAGGAGTAATGATATATAAATGATGAATGAAACATTAGCTCATACCTTACTAATGCTTAATGGTGTGATGTTATAAAGTGCTACGGATAAAAGAAACTGAAGTAAAACCACCTTCTCTTCTACACAGTCCTTGTACTTAAAGCCTCACCTGTGTGGACTACATCACTTGTCCAGGTAAGGAGGAGGTTGTGTGTAATATATCTCTTATACACACTCCTACTCTTAATGCTTCTGTGCTCTTACTCACCACTCTGGATTCAGTCACGCCCGTCTTACCAGCTGATTACCATCATCATCATCATCATCATCATCAGAAGGTTGAATGGAATCTGAGTGACTGACTCAGACACTGAAATACACAACAAAAACTCCTGCGATCATCAATAACACACCATGCTGATAATGTCTGGGAACTTGGGACAGTGAAAATAGGGAAGGTTAGGCAAAATGAAGAGGTAACTTATGTTAAGACTTTTATCTGCTTTATTTACCATAAAAAAACAGGTTTTCCATAATGCTCGAGCTAAACCTTTAAAAACATAGATATGAAATACAGTAATTAGATTTATATTCATTCATGCCTAATTAACGTTATATGAATTGTTGACTGTATATAGCTGCATATACTCTTACTTGCCAACACATCTGAAATGCCAGCATTGAATTCATCTTTTAACTGAATTTGTTGCAATACACAGGACTGACCAGCAGGTGTCACCATTTGGCTTTATCAGCCTTTAAGGGCCTAATTGTAGGTCCGGTGGTTCCCACAGACAGAAGGAGAAAAACTCAAAGGCAACATCTGGAAAGGTGAAGATCTTTCAGGATTATTGTATGGATTTGGGATGATTTGAAGTGAAGTTGTTTCTTGTCTGTTCACTTTTGACCAACGCTGCTGTTTTGTGCGTCGTTGTGATCGAAAGACTCCTCTGTGGCGTCTTAAGTTTGGCACCTTTATTATAAGTACATCACGAGCAAATGTCTGCTTGAAATATTGTTTTTACTTTACGTGAATGTTTAGATGGAGGTACAGGATGACAGGCTGTATTTCTCACCAAGTTACAGTGAAAGTGTCTCTTTGGATTTCCAGGTTCTGGAGACAGAATCTTGACTAAATATCTACGAGATGCCTGCTGTATTATTGAAAGATCTCCGCCTGTAGAGGAGCTGGGGTTTACTAGTTATTCTTGTATGCTGCTAATAAAGTCAACATTTAGAGTGTGCCAGGCTTTGCTGATCTTCCATAATACTAGAAATCTGGAGCTCTTGTTAGCAAATATTCGATCCTTGCTGCTAAATCCCAAACAAGCACTGCTCCAGCGCATCATTTGATTGCTGTGGTTAACCAGAGTCGAGCTCTTTGCAAACAAACTTTGGACGTTCTTGTTGGGAGAAATTTGCTCAAATTTTTTTAAATATTATTTCTTTGTTTTTTTTAGAAGCACGAGCACAGAAACTGAAGCCTTTGAAGCAATAATGTGGCTTCATTCCTCCCCCTCTTTGAACAGGAGGACAACAGCATGCTCATCATCATCTAAAGGGTGGGTCAAAGGACGCTCTGCTCCACAGAGCCACAATGAGTCTCACTGTGTTTGGTATGTCAGCTCTCATCTGAGATTTGATGAGTCAGGCTAATTTCAGATGTCTCACTCTGTGTTTTGGATAAAACACGCCCGCGTCCCGACCCCAGTATTTTAACCCAAACTGTCTTTTAAAGAAAAATGTCTGTAATTTGACGATGCATCATCGAGGCTGTTTGAAGTCTAGATTATTAACTTGTGTTGTATCTCGGTTACATCTGTGATTGTTCTTTGATCTCCTCACAAGGAGTGGATATGTTGTAAATGAGCTGTTAGTGCTGCGATGCCCAGGAAGCCACGGTGAAACAAGATCGCCCTCCAGGGTGTTTGTCTCATGGTGTAACTCTGTAAAAGTTCAGTATCAGATGCTTGAAATCACTGCTTTTTTATTGTGCAGATAAATCACAGTCGCTCTCTTTTTAAAGGAATGCTGGTATTCTAACTAAAACTTACATAATAATTTCTTCTTCTTTGGGAAATATCCCAAGTATTTCCATGTGGTATATTTTATTTAGACTTATTTTCCAAGCCTGTAGCTGCTGTCGATCTTTACTTTGACTACTAGAGGGCGCCATAAACTTTTCACTCTCAGTTTCAGGAGCAGCTGCTGCTCAAAATCCAGGGCTTCCCCAATAAACGCCAACTAAACTCAGTCCTCTGTATTTTAAATAAACTTGAAAGACAAACGGACTGATGTGATTTCGCTTTGTTTCTTTAAGCATCTTGAGCGCATTATGGGGAGAATAACAACAACAACAACAACAACAAAAGATGATTGTTTATAAATGAAAAAGTGAAGCCTTAATTTCAGCTGACATCTGTGTAAATAAGCTGGATAATGTTCCTCATTGCGCTCTGGCCAAAGGCGCCCCTGCTGTGAAGTCACAATTGGCGCTGGAAACTCGTCGCCAGACCAAAGGAATGCTGGGAAAAATGTAATTTCCGAACACCCGGTCGGTCTTAGCGGGGGACATACATCAAGTGAAGGACGGCGCTTTCTTAAGAAGCCCATATGATGGTAAATTGAGAGCTGGGAACTCCCCTCTTATTAAGTAGCCGATGGTGGAAAGATTCTTCCCACTTGGAAAGAGGTTTTCCCTTCTTGGACATCTGCTGGCGGAGCTTCCAGTAGCCAGAGAGAGAGAGGAAAGGGGGTCCAGGAGCAGCTCCTGAAATTTCTTACTTTCCTGAGGGGGGAGGCTTCAAGCGGGCTGCTCTCACATTTGGTCCGTTCAGAATTTTGGGGGCGCTTGAATAGGTGAGTAGACAAAATTTTATTTATATCAATTAAGTTAAAAAGATCAACTTTTATTTTTTCCACACAGAATTTTGTTATAATATTTACATTTTTTTATTCACAGTTTTTCACTTTAATGCCCCTTGATCACCAAACCAAGGTGAATGCTCTTAAAGAAAATTCTAGAAGTTTTAAATGACTTGTTGATCTGAGATTAGAAGATTTTTAAGATAACAGCTCGATTTTTTTGTTGAGCTGAACAGATTTAAATGCAGCCACTGTGAGAGGCAGGTAAGCCTGCTGTAACTTAGATTTAGCCTCGCAATATTTCTGTTTTATATGATCCAAGAGATCCATTTGGATCCAGAGCTGCAGTGTCCTCACATGTGCACCAGGCGGAGCGCACAGCCTGTGGTTAAGTTTAAAGAATCCAAATTCAGCCTGAAGTGTACCGTGTGAGGGCGGTTTATGGGTTTCTAATAAAAAAGTAATGTCAAAAACGCAAATTAATCACATTCAAGTAAATCTGCAACAGGAAATGAATGCATTAAAAAACAAACTTTTGTTTCTGTGATTTTTTTTCTTTTCCCAAGGGAACCCTTACCCAGTTTGTAAAGATTTAGGGAAGGATAGAGGAGTCAGGGAAGCACTCAGAATGAAAAAAATGCAGTCATATTTTCCATTTCATATACATGAAAAATAATCATCACCGAGTAGCCCGTGATATCGCAGGCTGAGTGATATTATAAGGTCCTCCAGTCTTCATCCCCTTAGGTCTTATGTGAGCGAGAACCAGCGAAACTATGCTGGATGTAATGATCCGCACAGCAAGCTGCCAAAGTCAGCAAACAACTAGAAACACATCCATTTTCCAGTTTATGCACTGGAAAATCAAAACTGAATTGCATGTGTTGGATATTTCTTTCATTCTCTCATTACTGAATAACTGCAGAGCTTCATTCAGTGGTAAGAAAAAGCGCTCCCTCAGGCCATGGGAGTCAACTGAAGGCAGCAAGGTGTGGCTGGTTGTGTAAAGGAGTCTAGGTGGATCCAGCAGTTTTTTGTGTCGGGACTGAAAGCGATGACTGACTAATTAAAGTTATTTATCTAGATTTATATTCAAAGAAACATGATCCAGGGAGAACTGCGTGCACGTTGTCTAACTGTAAAGGCGAACGGGTCGTTCTCAGGTCATGCTTTAGACGCAGCTCTAAGTTAGGGGCAAAGCTGTTGCCTGGACACCACAGTGAAAAAGTGAGCTGAGCTCCAGATGTGCAAATGTCCTTTTTTGTTGTTCTCTGCAGACTTATTGATGCGCTGCTGACCCTTTAGAGCCAAACATGAAGATAGGGCTGTCTCTGGCCACGGCTGCCTTCCTGGCGGCCCTGTTATCCTCCATAGATGCTCAAGGTAAATACAAACCATCTGGCCTCACTCTCCCTACACACACTATTCAAGTCTGTCCAGTCTTTATCTCCTCCTTTTCTATTTTTTACCTCTTATCTCCACTCCTTATTGAAGCTACTGGAATTAATGTGAGCGATTCATCACAACCAAACATGAACTGTTTGTACTGACTGAATAAAGTTATTCTTATTTCATATGTATGATATGTTGACTATGTGACTGATTCCTTGATGTCTGTCATGCTTTTATTCCTCATTAGTGGCATATTTTCCTGATTTATCTATCAGAACTCATTGTGGGCTTTGATGTGAACTCCAAATCCAGATCTCACTCACTTGAAATTAGACTGTAATTTAGGAAGTTTAAACCAATAATGCACGAGCATCCAGATTTGGCACATGTGAGAAACTGTGCACACTAAAGTTGATTTCATTTCCAGTTTCTAACTGGATGTATTAAACAGCAGGGCACAGACTACAAGTAGAACAAAAGGCATTTCGTGGTTAATGTTTCCCTATAAATGTTTTAGCATAGGTTTTGCTATTTCAGTTTTAAACTTTTTCCAAAGCAAAAATGGGAAGACGGCCCGAACTGGGTAGTTAAGCACTGATTAATCTGGCTTACATAAATGTTATCATCATTACACTAAAGGTGCAGAAAGATCCCCAAAACATATGCAAATTTCTTGTGCAGTGGTTCTAACAGCTGTTAAAACAGTAGATTATTGTGCATGACAGCAACAGCATAATAGATAAAGTAGAATACAGTCATTTCAGTATTAAAAATAAATATAAATATGAAAAGTGTATTAAGTGCTCAATTTACAGAAGGAGTGTCCTACTGGAGTAGAGTCATTTAGTGGATAGAAGTGGATCTGTGCAAGAAAAATGCAAGTGATTAAAACTCGAGTGTCATGCTTTTACTTTCCAACACCAATTTCACGCTTCTACGTTACAATTTCAGTAGAAGGTAAATGATTTTGCTCCACATGTCACATGATGTAAAACGTCACCAGTGGTTAGGAATCTCTTGTAGCAGGAGTAGTTCTGACAGAAAATGACTTAATGTAATTACATATTCAAACATCTCAGTCCAAAATAATGACAAATCTAGAAAGATGGTATGAAATCCTGCTCTTGCACGGCAGAGGAGTCTGCGCTCGGGTATCTCCGCTAACCGAGTGGAAAGATGAAATAGGAGAATAGCCAATTAATCCTCAGACAGCACAAAGACAAAGAGCCTTTCTCGAGCTTCTTTGCGGGCATTTGTGAAAATGCTGAGTTGCAGGACATATGGAAAGTTAATATGCAGTAATGTTTAATGTCAGCACAGGCTGTGGAATTACTTTGGCATCTGTCCTGCCTCTTTGGGAGAGTCAGTGTTCTTTCCTCCTCTTCTTGGTCTCTCCTATTGGCAGTAGCTCAAGTCAGGATAGCTGGTTGGCTGGCTGTCTGCTGGAGACCGAGGTAACACAACGGGAGCCAGATTCTGGCCCCTGGAAGACAGAAGTGTCCTTTATTATGAGCTGATGGGACAGACGTCCACATAACAAACGCAACCGCAAAGTCCAAATAACCTACCCGAGATTATTTTGACAAAACCACCTTTGTTCCTCGGCTACATTTTTTTAGAGCAGACAGACATGTGGTGAAAGGAATTGTAGCAAATCAAAACAAGATGCTCAGACAAGCTCGCCATGAACAAACGTGGGAGCGGCAGGCGCATCCTGCAGCTGAATTTTCCATCCATCGTCCACCGCTGTGCTACTCACTACCCCTCCCCCAACTCATCCACACCCAAGTGCCAACACATACTTCTATAGACCCTTACCGTTTTGGTGTTGGAGATGAGTACTCGTGGAGAAATCAGGGGCACCATGGTCCACCGGGGCTCCTTGAGTTGAGATGCCAGGTTGGTGATCCTCCAATGCCAGTTTTTAAATATTTGGTGGGCTCCTCTTCGTCATCTGCCTGTGCACTCAGTGTGTCCCAAGCTATGGCTTCCTCCTCATAGTATATTTTACAATGATATTCTTGCCCTCCACGGCACTCTTATGAAGCATGCACCCAGTACTGCATGCCGTGGCATCTCATGCATGTTTGCGTCCCCGCCACTACATGGATAAACCAGGACCCACACCAGAGGACCACGTAAGATTTGTTGTGCTAACCTCATTAATGGCTTGATTTTCACGAAAATTTATTTCATTAATTGCTCGAGTTATGTGTTGTTGACACTAATTTACTGAGTGATAAGACTTTCAGAGCTGCATGTATGATTACAAGATAAGTAACTGAAAGATGAGCTCACAAAATATGAACTAACACCCATACTGTGACCCGATACTCTAACACTGGTTAACCTGGTTGACAAAAATGCAGTCAGAAGTTTGCTACTAGTTCCTGAAATACTCTGATGTGACTTTAATGCATGTGTGGTACTCAAGTGTTAACACCCTCCCTTTGACACTGCCTGCCTGCAGCCTAAAAGACGTAAGAAAGAATATCATTCTAAAATATGTTTGTCATCTCTGTCTCTGTACATGGAAAACTAATGTCCAGCCGGTCAAAGTTGTTGAGTCAAACAACTTTCTCATGTACACACTGCATGATGTTGTCATCAAGTCAGCTCGATGTAGGCCTGCGGTCTTCTCACACTGTACATGTCTTCTTGTATTTATTTTAAATGTACACCTTTCTCTGTAAAAGCACATTTGGTTGTCTGAAGAAGTCTTGTTCTCTCACACCTTCTTGTGCATTTTCGCTGCCGCTGAAAAAGTACACAAGAGTCGCCGGTGACAAATTGTGTATTCTTTTTGAAAGGTTTGCAATGGATGTGTGCCACACGCTTTTGTAAAGAGTCGTAAGCAAATAAACAACAGAGCACTGTTTTTGTCCCTCAAATATGTTTATATACGTTGTATATATAACATATGGTGTTCATTTTGTCACAAGTTACTCCAACAGCTACATGGCATCGTTGATTCCATTGTATAATCGGTAACTTAAGAATGAGTCACTGTTGTGTTTCTGTTACTCTGAGCTCAACTCCATCATAAAAGCAGTTTAATATGTGGTCGGGGCATGCGTTGTAACTGCACTTAGCATGTGTTGGATGGTTCACTCAGTGTCTGCACTTTGGTGGCGTTTGCGTGGATTCGTGCACATGACGTGTATGCCAGTGCTTGAGCTGCCGGGCCGTCTCGGCTGGGCAACTCAAACAAGTGCCATTTTGCTCCAAAATGGCTTCTCACACTTTTTCCATTGTCACGTGTTCCTCACCTGTCACCCTCACAGAGGGACGTGCTGTGTGTTTGGCCCCAACAACGAACAAGTCCGCTTCAGCCACGAAGTGTTTGTCGTTGGGATTAATGTGAATGTTTAATCAAAACTGCCTTTTTCTTTCATTTGATCATAAATACGCCCACGGTCATACGCGTCTTGCGATTAAACAGCATTTCATCTCTTACTTGCAGTGGAACCGCCCTCAAACTTGAAATTTCACATTCTCAATGAGAATACAGTGGAAATGTCGTGGGTGAGACCCTCGGCAACGATAGAGGGCTTCAGAATACAAGTGCAAGTGCCAGATGGAGGTCAGTACGTGGTGTTGGTGTGGTGAGACTACAAACGGTTTGAAACCCCAGCAGCTTTCTAACTTCCTGCTTTCCTCCACCTAGATGAACCGACCAGAGACTTTACCCTAGATGCATCTGCCACTATGACATCACTCACTGACCTGACCCCTGACTTGGACTACTCGGTGTCAATAAGTTCCTATTATGGCTCAGAGGAGAGCCTCCCCATCTTTGGACAACTGACCAGTGAGTTGATTATGCTTCATAAATATATTTTTCAGTGACCAACAGGTTTTTAAATAGTAAGTGTATGTTTTTATTCTCTGTTATGTTCTTATTGTGTCCTGATGTGAATAGGTGGGACATCAGGAAATCACTTTTCCTTGCTGGATATTGAAACCTCTGAATTATGTTCACTGATACAAAGCATTTACTCCCTCGGCAACACAGAGAGAATTTAATCATATAATATGCTAGTAAAAGTCAAGTAATAGCATTTCCATCCAGCCATAAAAAATCTAGGAAAGGGGAAAATCACATCTGTTTACCGACTCTTGAATTGCTCGCTGTTTGTAGTCAATGCAGCATTTGTGTGCGTACGGAGCTGCTTTTATGACGTGTTGATTTTCTTGCCTTTTTCCGCTGTGAAAAAGTACACATTGAACCAGAGGCGGCAATGTGCGGCGTTAACTCACCGAGTGTTTCCTGTGTTTCAGTCCAGTCCAGTAACAGCAGCGGACGAGTCAGGAGGCCACAGGCAGATGCAATCAGTGAGTATGCTTACTGCAGTGTCAGCCAAAATCCCAACAGACCCGACCCTTCGCAGGGCTTTCCAAACTTTTAAAATGTATTTTTTCCTTTTTGACTGTCATCATAATATTTTTCCCATGGAATAATTTGGTCAGGCATCTTACTGGGTTCTAACTGGGTAAGCAGACAGGGTTTTGGCAGTGAGTGGAAAGGCACATTGGTTCCTTTAATTTTAACCAGTGGGCTGGTTAGAATTAAGAAAAAAAAAAGGAAAGGAAGGCTTGAAGCTGCAAGAGAAAAGCTCTCTTGAGCTCTCAGCTTCAACCCTTAGAGAGAATAATTTTGGAGTGGAAAGGAACAGGAGGCAGGTCTGAACTACTGTCCCTCTAACCTTGAGATGAGTACAGCTTTGATCAAGCATCGCCATTTCAAACTTTCCTCAGCTTATTCAAACTGTCTGTGGTGACTGACGGGCAGACGTGCTCACTTTTCCCTCATATGATGATTGGAAACTGTAACCATGTGTGCAGATCCTCTGAAACATTAAGTCAGAGCATTCTGACTAAAGATGCCTTTTTCTGAATGTTTCATGTGAGACAGGAGGAATAGAATTTAGAGTCAATGAGACCGGAGGGAGCGAGGATTAAAGTCCATCCACATAAGCCCTGCCAATTAGCATTTCAACTTAAATGTTCTGGAACATTGCATCTATGATTTAAAGGCTTGAGGATCTCAATGTTTAAAAGTAGATAGTGCCAGTGGAACTTCTGCTGAATATTTAGTCTACAAAGGCACATTTTTGCTTCAGTCTGCTGGAATAACTGTACCAGCCCACTTTTGGCAATGACTCAGAGATCCTTTGATGCAAGAATGCACATCTCTCAGTCATCCAACTACCTGTCAAAGATTTTATTTTATTCAGAAGGACAGAAGAAATGCAATGATTTAAAATATCGCTGTGAGATGTAAAGAATGTAGTTTTCTGCTTTCTGAGATTTTAACCCCATCATTCACCAAAAGTGAAAGCCAAATCATTCCTGATTTGGATCTGTTAAAGTGTGTTTATTCATTTTCTCATCGATCGTTCTCCTGACTGACGGTCTTTCCTGTCCGTCGTCTGTCCTCAGAGTGTTCGGTCAGTGCGATAGCCGACTTGGTTTTTCTGGTGGATGGCTCGTGGAGTGTGGGAAGAGAAAACTTCAAACACATCCGCAGCTTTATTGGCTCGCTGGCAGGGGCCTTTGACATCGGCGAGGACAAAACCCGGGTGGCGGTGGTTCAGTACAGCTCAGACACTCGTACAGAGTTCCCCCTCACTCGTTACACCAGAAGAGGAGACCTGCTCCAAGCTATCAACTCACTTCCGTACAAAGGAGGAAATACCATGACAGGTACGATGTTTGTCAGGAGGCTTTGAATCTTGTTTTTTAACGTGATCGTGAGCGAAGACCTAAAAATACATGTAAACTTCTTTTTAAAGGCGATGCCATAGAATACCTGGTGAGAAACATTTTCACTGAGGCAGCTGGATCCAGGAAGGCTTTTCCGAAGGTAGCCATGATCATCACTGATGGAAAATCCCAAGACCCAGTGGAGGAGCATGCTAGAAGACTTAGGAACATTGGAGTGGAAATATTTGTTCTAGGTATGGTTTATTGTTCAGTGTTTTTTTTCTTCCTGATTTGTGCTTTCCCATGTGAAAGTCTGCCTGTTCTCAGAAACCATTTGATTTTCCATTGACGGCTCGTTTTAAGATCCAGTTTTGCCCCAGTAAAAGTCAAATACTGTTGTATTGCCTAACATAAGCAATGCCCTAAATCACATCTGTAAAGCAGACAGTCCTAACACATGAGTTACTGTTTTTCCTTCACAGGTATCAAAGGAGCAGATGAGGATGAGCTAAGGGAAATAGCCTCCACACCTCACAGCAAACACGTGTACAATGTGCCCAACTTTGACATGATCCAGGAGGTCCAGAAAGAGATCATAACACAAGTGTGCTCCGGTGTTGACGAGCAGCTTAACTCTCTGGTCAGCGGAGAGGAGAGTGAGTCAAGTGATATTTAATACATGCCCATGCAGGATTCATCTAAAATGCTGTTACAGTATACTGATGTACAGCATCTTGTTTACTTTGATGCCTCCCACAGTGGTGGAGCCAGCCTCTAACCTGAAGGTCACAGAAGTTTCATCCAAGTCAATGAGGGTGACATGGGACTCATCTCTGGGTGATATCACGGGCTACAAGCTAACCCTCAGTCCCATGCTGCCTGGGATGAAACGCCAAGAGCTGTACATTGGGGCTGGACAGACATCCGTCAACGTCCGTGACCTTTCCCCCGAGACCGAATATGAAATCAGCCTGTACGCCCTCAAAGGTCTGACTCCCAGCGAAGCCATCGTTGAACTGGAGAAGACGCAGCCTGTCAAGGTGTCAACAGGTGAGGTGGTTTACTGTCACATGTGGTCAGCTTTTAAGTTCGATATACTCATGAATGAATCACCAGCAGTCATGTGACTTGGTTTCCTGTCTTTTTCAAGAATGCTCTCTGGGAGTGGATGTGCAGGCTGATGTAGTCCTGCTGGTTGATGGCTCGTACAGTATCGGATTACAAAACTTTGCCAAAGTCCGTGCCTTCCTGGAGGTTCTGGTCAACTCCTTTGACATCGGACCAAACAAAATCCAGATTAGCTTGGTCCAGTACAGTCGTGACACATACACCGAGTTTGCCCTGAATACTCACCATGACATTAACGCTGTTGTCAGAGCTGTGCGCACCTTCCCCTACCGCGGCGGTTCCACTAATACCGGCAGGGCCATGACTTACGTCAGGGAGAAGATCTTCGTCCCAGCTCGTGGAGCGAGACAGAACGTCCCCCGCGTCATGGTCCTGATCACAGACGGAAAGTCGTCAGACTCTTTCAGGGATGCGGCCACCAAACTGAGGAATATTGATGTGGAAATATTTGCTGTTGGTGTGAAGGATGCAGTGAGGTCAGAGCTGGAGGCCATTGCTAATCCACCAGCAGAAACCCATGTGTATGAGGTGGAGGACTTTGATGCTTTTCAGAGGATCTCTAAGGAGCTCACTCAGTCCATCTGTCTGAGGATTGAACAGGAGCTGCTCAACATCAAAAAGAGAAGTAAGTAGAAGAAGATTAACTCCTTTACTGTGATCTGGAGTTCAGATTTACTTTTCTTTCTGATGGTTTCCATGTGTTAGCACCTTCACACTGGTCCACAGGATATTAGACACTGTGAAATGTGACTGTCTTGACCGCATTTTTAGGCGCTGACGTAGTGGCAAATAGCCAGTGCAGTCATGGAAAAGCTAAACAGAGAAACTTATTTTGTAAATTGCTGTCAGACATGGCACAGGCAAAATTTAATCATTTCATCAGAGTTGCCAATAAACATACCACAAAAACCACGGACGTGCCTCTTGAATGAGCTCAAGTGATACCGAAAGCTGCAGCCCAAAACACTCGACAATCAGCCAGTGTGATGTTCAGTGCTTCAAGATCTAAATTTTTTAAATCTATATTTGCTAAACTACAGTATCTTTATAAATGTCATGTGCAGGTGAGGTTCTAACTACCTGACTACCTCTTTGATTTTAAGGTTTGCTTCCACCGAGTGATTTGCGCTTTTCCGAGGTTACCTCCCGAAGCTTCCGTGCTACCTGGGTAGCTCCTCTCACCAATGTCTTGTCTTACCTGCTACGTTTCCGCAAGGCGGAAGATGTCACCGGAGACTACATTTCCCTGGCGTTGCCCGGCGATACCAACACAGCTGTCCTTCCCCATCTTTATCCCCTCACCACCTATGAAGTCAATGTCTTTGCTCAGTATGATAAAGGAGACAGTTTCCCTTTGACCGGTGAAGAGACAACTCTCGAAGGTAAGAGATTTACCTGAATTTAACAGAATGTAATGAAAATGCAAACACTGAGCATCTAAGATTTGCGTTTTTCGTTTCAGAACAAGGGACTGTAAGAAATCTACGAGTGACAGAAGAAACAACCAACAGTTTTAGGGTTTCATGGCAAGCCGCCCCAGGTTCAGTGATCAGATACCGCCTGTCCTACGTCCCGCTGAGCGGCACAGGAGAGATACTGGAGGCCCAGACCCTTGGCCCAGAGACGACCATAGTCCTCCAGGAGCTCTTCCCGATCACTACCTACCGTGTGTCTGTGTCTGCTGAGTATGCATCTGGCATTGCAAGCGAGATGCAGGTGGATGGAACCACCAAGGAGGGTGAGCAAGGACAACTGCTGACACTATTGTCAAACTGAAGTTTTGAGAAATGTGAATTTTGAGAAATGATCCATTTTTATCTGCTTTCAGTCCGCGGCTCTCCCCGTGACCTGCGTGTCTTCAATGAAACAGTATCTACAATGAAACTGGCATGGAGGGCTGCTCCTGGCAATGTTCTTCAATACCGCATTGCCTTCAAACCTGCTGAGGGAGGTGAGAGGAAGGAGATATCTGTCAAAGGAGACACCACCCAGGCTGTACTGAAGAACCTCCAACCAGCCACTGAGTATGAGCTGTTTGTCAGTGCTCGCTATTCTTCTGGTTTGGGTGATCCTCTCCTGGGCACCGGAACCACCTTAGAAGGTAAGAGACAGTGCCATATTGGTACTTTAAAGCCTTTGAAGCACAGCATGCTTTGTGGATGTGCTTAGTATTTCCAGCTTAACAGGCCCCTGCGTGCTGTGAAACTACACACATTTGGGAACTTGTTTCCTGTCCTTTAAAGGTCCCTGCACCAATAAAGTGAAAGTTGTGTAGTACTTTGGAAGGTTGGTCTGAAAAATATGGAATGTGGCCCTTGATAACGCTCTTTTAGCACAGACTCCCGGCTCGGGGTGACTTTGCCACCCATGAAGGCAATGAGATGGAAATGAGTGGGTGTGGAATGCTTGTAAACCTATGGAATGACTTGGAACTGAGTTTGAGAGCCATATGCTCGCCTGCTGAGACCTTTGCATCTCTCTGAGACATGTGAATTACTGTTTTATAGTAGCTCATCGGGCCATGTCTCTCTATCTGTAATTGCTACTGATTGCAAATTCTGTTTATAAAATCAGAGGAATTTTATTAGTTGTGCATTGAGTTTTATTAGGGAGCTAGCTGTTCTGGCCTAAATTCTGGTTTAAACAGACAATAATTTGAATCTCAGTTATGTGTGATGAGATAAAGTCGGCTGTTGTTTTGGCCAAACTGTTAATAAAAGGGCAAAAAAAGAAATTAGGCTTGGCAGATTTCACTTATGAGCCCTTTTTGGGTAGTTAAAGATCAGAGAATGAAGTTTACAGTAATACAAAAAGTGGGACTGTGTTTTCCTCATCTGAGTGCCAAGACAAAAGTGGCACGGTGGCTGTTTTTCATCACATCCAAGCTGTGCCTCATTTGAATCAGTCTTCTCTGAAAGCAATTTAAGCCCTTGGACATATTAAAGTCATTCTGCCGAGCACAATGTGAGAAGTAAATTTCTTGGTCTTTACAATTATGTTGTTACATTGGAACCACTGGCAACGTCCTGCGTGCTGGATATATCTGCTTTTAATAGGCTTCCCACTGCAGGTTGAATAAGAAGACTCGAGTGCAAAAAATTAACCAAATTTCCGTCTTGAATTTACAACTTCAACAAAGCATTTTTGTGTAAATTCCAGTGATCATAAAAATGTGGAAGAAGAGTGGTCTCGTCTTTACTTCTTGCTGTTCCCACACTGACCAGAGAGCCCGGTCTTGATTAAAGCTGTCTCCACAGGTCAAATCTGTGCAGTCAGCCCCACACCCCCACAGGAAAAAGCTCCATGACAAAGCACTCTGTTTAGGCATTTTTATTAAGCTGTCATGATATCAGCATGCCTAAACACTGATCTCATTGTGTGCCACTCTTTTTGAGTGACCCACTCTGTGAAGTCCATGTAGGCAAGAACTGGAAGAAAGTGGCTCACACAAAGGCCTCTCTTATGGCCAACAGAGGATGGTAGACAATACAGAAGCCTTGAGCAGAGCAGAATTAAACCATCCTGAAACGAGTCAGTGGGAGCAGAGAGAAGGTGTGACACGGAATGCTTACATCAATGTGTTAAATGTGGATATTATACACAAACTATTTACTTAAGGAGTGGGAGTGTTATTCGGAAGATGTTACCTAAGAGGACCCTGAAAGCTTGGTGAGCTGTCTGTTCATCTTCCTCCAGGGTGGGGCAAAGGACAGGCAGGGGCAGAGAGAAAGGCAGAGGGAAAACAGGGTACTTTAAAATGTGAACCACAATGCCTCAGGGTGACCTGGCGGGATAAAGGGCTTGTTTCTTCACTAAGAGGTCAAATGTTCAACCCCCCATTTATCAAATGCTTAACTACCTGCATGACACCTCCGACGTGTTTATGCGATGAAGGACTTTCGAGCTTTGACTTGCACAAAAGCTCGGCACCAGGTGAGGTTGTAGCACTTTGGCTCGATTTCCTCTTTAGCCTATCCCTTTAATGAATTTCGTACGGTGCCAGACTCTTTGGCATGCCACATATTTTTTCCACCACTGTAAAAGGTCCTTTGAGGTAAAAAGACTAGGGACAGGCAACCCTGGCTGACATACACTGAAGACTTGATGTTCGTGGCCCATGTGTATGTCTTAGCCGACCAAGAGCAATAAAGCGAAGGAAGCTTGAACTCGGCTGCCAGCGCTGAGATGGCACAATGTATTTCCCAATGTGATTTTGAAGGAGTTTACAGAGAAAGCAAGCGTGCTAGGTCGAGTCAGGTAATTCCAGAAACACCTAGTCTGTGCAGAAATATATACAGTGACCCACTGGAGTCTATCTAGCTGCGTAAAATGATTAGGACAGTGCTGGCAGGTTAGACGTGTTTCCTCTGCATTTCCCTTGCCTGCTGGCACGACTGATTTCTTTCAAGTGCAGTCATTTATACTGTCGAGCTTTAGACGTCGTTGGCTGCAGATGTGAAGGTTATGTCAGCACATGCCCTGCAGGAAATCTCTCAGATGATCTTCGGTTGTGTCATATGCGGTTTTCTAGACATGGGTGAGGCCTTACTGTTAATTTGTGAGTTGCCCTCGTTCCAAATCTTAATTTGAGAGTTCCTCGCCCTGATGGGTAGGATGCAACAGGAGGCGGGTGGGGTGTTATATAGAGGCGGCTGTAATTCTTCTATTTTGATAGGTGGCACTGTAAACAATGCAACAAGATCTAAACATGTGTTTTGTAACCAAGCACTGAACTACAAACTGTCCAGAAAAGACGTGAAACTTGTTTTTTTGCATTGCTGTAGAGGTTTGGCTTGGACTGCGGAGCATGTGTTCCATGTATATGTGCTCCCCTTCCTGGATTGGCTCCTTCTCTATAGCTTGTCTGCAAGTGCTGATGAAAAGTGAGCCGGTGTCTGCAGAAACCATTATGTTGTGATTTTTTTTGCCATTGGTTCACGCACAGCTGGTAAAGCCAGTCAAGTTCATCTGCTTGGCAAAGATAACTCTTTTGATGAAACGATCTGGGTATTTATGAGCGGCCCACGCTGTTTTCATGGTATCCATAAATCTGGAACTCTTCATTAATTTGTGGTCGTGGCCGTTGCGCTTGACAAGTGCCTCCTCTCTTTGCTCTCAAGGTGCAGATTTCTGCTTGGCAGGCACGCCCGGTGCTGTTACTTCCGTTCAGATCACTTTCCAATTCAGCCAGACTGGATGGGTCGCAGGGCCTGTTTTGTTGCTTTCAAATCATCATGCATTTCATTTATAGGACTTTTCTGTTCTTTTCAATTGCATTTTTTCCTTTATTAAATCTCATTTGGTGAGGTTTGATAGATGCGGTTTGAGTGGGACCACCCAGCTGGTCAGCTCTGCTCTGCTCTCGCTTGCCCGCAGTGGGTTAGGTGTTTGAATGAGGATCAGGATCCCGGAGGTTGTGTGGGAGGCTGTGTATGGCAGCTCATCCTCATCCTCTTGTGGTATATCCAGCTCCTCTATATTGCGGCCAGATTGGAGAGCCGTCTCAACACGAGCGTCCCCCTCAGCCAGGCGTGCGCTGGCCGCTCGTTGTGAGACGCCACCGCAAAGTTCCCTTCCCTGTCTTTTCTGCAGCTTTCTCCTCTCATGACAGTCTCCTAGGAAAAGAGAGTGAAGGAGAAAAACGGCGAGCACAGCATCTGCAATTGTAGCAAGCGCACTTTTCTGGATCGGGTTTCCTCTGCTTCAATGGAAAATTAAAGAGCTGTCAGGAGAGGTGCTGAGGATATGTGATTAGTTCTGCAGAAGTTTTTCCAACCGTCTCTTATTATGAAGGGAGAAAACTCTGGGTGCTCAAACACATCCTCAGGGGTTAAAGTGGAGACAGATGAGTGATGTCTGGTGGTTTATCACCGCCGTTGTTCATTCTGTCCATTTCCTCAGATTTTTATATGTCTGCATTACAAAAATCAATGTCACCTGGAGTCTCCTTAAGCATTAGCTTTTTATAACTACTAACAGCGTCTCAGCCTAAATGTAAAGTACTGAATCAACTCAAAACAAACTTCTTCTATGTCTGATCTACTTCTGCCTTTGAATTTATCCCCCAGAGCTCGGCTCACCCAGAGACTTGGTGACCAAAGACGTCACCGACACCAGTTTTGCCGTGTCTTGGACCACGGCCCCGGGTAACGTTCGTCAGTACAGACTCATGTACAAGTCTCTGTTCACTGCTGAGTCTGGGGAATCAGTAATACCAGGAAGCACCACCACCACACTTTTGGAGGGTCTCACCCCAGAGACACGGTATGAGGTGTCTGTGTTTGCTGTCTACGGCCATGGAAGGGGCCAGCCATTGGTTGGAGAAGAAACCACAGATGGTAAGTTACTCTTCTTCTTTTTTGATACGTTCTCGGTCTGTTTTGCTTTCGTTGTCCACACTTCATACGCTTTTTGTAGGAAGTCTGAAGGCTTCATCTAGGTCATGCCTAGAAAGTGTGAAGCTAAGTATGTGTGATGTCACCTTACAGCCATAAAACTACAGAAGACAAAAGGGACCTTCAGGTTTTTTTTTTTTTCCCACCTAAAACACAAACAAAGCCTTAGAGCTTTTTGCATCTGTTAAACTCCAAATACGGTTCAGGAGCATCATCACTGAGCTTTCTGGGTCAGTGATGCAGGCTTAAAAGTGGTCCAGGAAAAAAAATAGTGTTGAAAGTGGTATTTTGTAAGCTGTAGAAAAAGGGACCTGTCAGCAGCACTTACTGCTCAGTTCATTCTGTTGAGCTCAGAGATAACGTCATAGCTGATATCATTTGCCTGAGCCATAAAGAATATGGAGACTTCACACGCACGTCTTTGAGGCTGTGCATGTATGTTATATATGTGGGCAGAGGTGATGTAATGTCCAGGACACCTGCACGCACTTTTCATGGGAGACCCAGAGCAGATAGACCTCATTCATGCTTGGATGAGAAAAGCACATTGAGCAGAAACTTGCACCAGTTGGAAGGATTTTAGTTCAAGAGTTAGCAAAAAAGTTTTCAAGGAAAAAGATTTCCAACCACTATTATTGTTTATTGATTCTGGCAAGCAGGAGAGGAGGCATACCCACCAAATACAACCATCCTTTACTTTGCACTGCTATCTTTTCTTGTGCTTTGCAAAAATCTCAACCCCTCCGGGCCGAAGCAACACCCAGCTAACTTGGATGTGCTACCCTTTTCCTTTAATAAACGTCCTCCCACCGACGCAGAGGGCTCTGGATATTTTCCTCAGCCCGTTTCAAAGTCTCTGACAATTCACAGTTGCCCTTCCTGCAGGGAACGTAAGAAGCACTCAACAGACACTCAAAGAATTTCCTCAAGACGTCACGGCAGACATCAAAGTTTGGCTTCCAAAATCTCCTATTAAACACAATCAATCATTTAACTTTGCATCTTTTTAAAGTAGGGTAGGTTTGTATTCAGACGCGTGGAAAATGAGCCGATGAAAGCTACTGCGAGGTAGCTGACTGTGCCGTTTCCTTACCAGCAGGAAAGCCTTGGTGATTATATTCCCCCGGGGCCATCTATTCATCGTTTCTCTGTGATATTTGTTCCTTCTTTGCAGTTTCAGCTGCTGGCAGAGCGATCGTCGTCTCAGAGGAGACAGAGAAGTCCATGAAGGTGACATGGCAGCCGGCACCTGGAAACGTCGTCAACTACCGCGTCACTTACAAACCACAGGCAGGAGGGCGCCAGCTGGCGGCCAAAGTGCCCGGTGGCACTACCACCACTGTACTGAGACGCCTTACCCCTCTCACCACTTATGACATCACTGTGCTGCCAGTTTATCGCTCCGGAGAAGGCAAAGCAAGGCAAGGGGAAGGAACAACATGTAGGTTGGCCCGTTGTTCACTACACATCACGACACTGTTAGCCACGTCATGTAACACACCTAATGTACACCTAATATATCCAGGCTATTATAAAGTCATTAAAGACCCTCCAAATCTGCCCCGATCAGTCAGTCTGTGTATTCCTTCCCCTCCAGTAACACCCTTCAAAGGCCCGAGGAACCTCCAGACTTCAGAGCCTACCAAGACCAGTTTCCGTGTAACCTGGGACCACGCTCCCGGTGACGTTAAGGGCTACAAAGTCACTTACCACCCAGTCGAGGATGACATTGACCTGGGACAACTTCTGGTTGGTCCCTATGATAACACTGTGGTACTGGAGGAACTCAGGTTTGTCCCAGTTTCGTGTTTTTACGTTTTATTATCAGACTCGTATGGACTTTGGACAATATTCTCCTGCACAGTTTGTAAAGAAAGTTGTTTTTGGGTTTACAGAGCTGGTACCAAATACACAGTGAGTGTGTTCGGTATGTTTGAAGGAGGAGAGAGCATGCCGTTGGCTGGAGAAGAGTACACCACCTACTCTGATGCACCTGATCCTCCAACTTTTGACACACCAAGTAATATTACCCACATATATGGTTTACATTGCACACGGTCATTGTAGGAATAAGAGGAGAATGCGCAGAGCACGTTCTATGCGAAAACTAGCTCAGGCGAAACAAATGAAATAGTCTTAGTCATTCTGTTACTGTATCTGTCGTCGTGTTTAAGTCAGTGTCTCCAGTATGTTTTGTTTCTCTGTCAAACACTGGAGAGTGTATCACATATTAAATTTTTGTTTGGGGAAAAACCCCTCTCTAAATCCAAGCCACATAAAAGCTGAATACCTTTCTTTAAAGCTAATTGTCTCATGAAATAACAGTTGTAATGGCAACTCCATCTGTCTGCCCCTTCCCTGCTTTCTTCGCCGTGTCACTTTGGGCTTCCGCTTTTTATTTCCAGTCCAACCAGCGTAGATACGAGCCGTGCGTGTATAATCTGTTTGCACTTATAAAACGTTTTACTATCCAGTGAGTCAGAACGTGGCAGGCAGTAAGTGTGAGACGAGGAAATAAGTCGTGTTTGCTGTGAGGAAAGGTCAGTGTGACCAGTTAGCTGCAAGCCCCCTCCTAAAAAGGAGGCAGATGTAGACTCGGTGACGTGAGATAATCAACACTTCCTTGTACATATACCGAGTAAATGTTAGTGTCTGCACATTAAAGGCACTTATTCCTGGATCTTTATTGTTAAAAACTATTTGAAATTACATTCAAAAATAATGTTTTCCTCTGTTTACCTCCACATACCACTTCTTGGGTTTATATTTTTGCCCACAGATTGCAGATGCTGTGTGTACTTCTGCAGATTTAATCTAATGTGTAAAATCATGTAACCTGTTTTCAGTTGCAGACAGCGGCAGTTAGTGTGACATCTGCAGCTCTCTTTTAGGTACAGAGGATCGGATGGCTTCCTTTTCATCAAACAGGTGTTTGGAAAACAGGATGTGAATATTGCCTCGCTGCTCTGGAGGGCACAATAATCTCCTCAGCGGAGGCCTTTAATATAAAGGGCACATTCTCCTGGGAGTACCCCGTGGATCTGAAAACCACTGAAAGAATTACTGCCTCCACATGCTGCCAAGTGAAGAAGATCATAATTATACCACCTGGAAAATAATTGTTATCCACAGAGGGATAGAAGAAAGAGCAGAATTATTTGTTGCGTGCATGTGGAGATTGTTTGTTAAGCATTCAGGAAATTGTTTGGATTTTTGTGGAAATGTATTGCCGTCAAGTCTTCTTTCCTTCCTTTTTTTCTTCTCACGTGTCCTTAAAAGCTCTTCTACCATTACACTTGAGCATTTTTGAGTATATCTAAATCTCACCTCATTTGCAACATTCACCTCGGATCCTTCGTGACACATGAACCTCTGCCCTGTCAGATATGATGTGTAGGACCAATGCTCAGGCTGACATTGTGCTTCTGGTGGATGGCTCCTGGAGTATTGGACGTCTGAACTTCAAGACTATTCGCGCCTTCATTGCACGTATGGTGGGCGTCTTTGACATTGGCCCTGATCGGGTCCAAATCGGTGCGTTGAATCAAAATAAGCAATGAGAATGATAAAGTATGTCTGTATTTGCTAATACAGCAACAAAGGTTTTCTTTGAGGTGCTCTAACTAAGATTTGGCGGCTTCTTTAGGGCTTGCTCAGTACAGCGGAGACCCAAAGACCGAATGGCATTTGAATGCTCACCAAACCCGAGATTCACTCCTGGATGCTGTGTCTAACCTGCCCTACAAGGGTGGAAACACTCTGACAGGTGATTCGCTCCGTTTCTAACTTTTGCTGGTGAGATGATCAACTCTGCTTTTGTAGACGCAAACGGGCATTTCGCATTACTCTGTGTCTCCTTCGTGGCAGGTCTGGCTTTGAACTACATCCTCCAGAACAATTTCAAAGAGGACGTCGGGATGCGGCCCAGCGCTCGAAAGATTGGCGTTTTGATCACTGACGGAAAATCGCAGGATGACGTCATTCTCCACTCTCAAAACTTGCGCGATCAGAACGTTGAGCTCTATGCCATCGGTAAGGAAAGATCGTTGCAGTTAACTTGTGCTTTTTCTGCATCTAAAAAGCTGCTGCTGCTGACCCTTGACCCTTATGTCATTGTTATTTAGGTATTAAGAATGCAGACGAGAACGAGCTGAGGTCCATCGCCTCTGAGCCGAATGACATTCACATGTACAACGTGGCCGATTTCTCCTTCCTGCTGGACATTGTGGACAGGGTTTCTGACAACCTGTGTAACAGTGTCAAAGGGCCAGGTGTGTGACAAGACGCAGCAACAAGAAGCAGTTTGAAGTTTTCTGTTTTACAGTCACATTATTATTTTTCCATATTACAAAGTCCAAGCAAATAGCTCAAGTCCCAGGTGTTTTATAAGCAGTATAGTCATAGTGGACAGCATCCCAGATCCTCGTGAAAAAGCCACACTAGATGCAAAGAACTACCCCGTAGGACTTCTTAGTACATGAGCATCATTTACTCCTTCATATGTGGAAAAGCTATGAAGCTATGCAATTAGAAAGCTGGCCAGTTTCAGACCTTTTCACTACATATAATGAACCCTAAATCAGTGATTTAGAGTTAATTATAGGCAGGGTTTCAAGCTTTCTATGCTTGCATCTTAACAGGAGGCGCTCCAGATGCACCCACTAATCTGGTGACATCAGAGGTGACTCACCAGTCCTTCAGAGTCACCTGGGTCGGCCCTGACGACCAACCAGAAAAGTACCGTGTGGAGTACAGGACTTTATCGGGAGCCCCACAGCAGGTATTTGCCAAAAACACCAAAAAACTTCCTCTGCTTCAGTCACACGCAAGTAATTCTAGTGCAGTATGTGAGTTTAATGCTGCCTGATGCTACTGGGAAACAACTTCTATTTCCAGCCACCTGTTTGTTTTGGCTTCTTGCTGTTTGGGTGTCTGATTACACTGCAGCTTGACACAGGGCAAGGAAACAAAAACAGCCGTCTCAGTTTCAGAGATCAGAAAGCAAATCTCGTGACTTTGAATGAATGATGGCCCCGCTGGCCGGCAGCGTCTCGGCTCCACAGTGTGGATGTGTTTTTGGAGTCTGAAACAAATATGCAGAAGTTTGTTTTTATCCAACTCCCAGGGTTTGCTTGAATAGTGAACATTGTGGATCTGTTTATAGATGGTGAGGTTGACCTTTAGCCTAGTAAAAATTGGCAGATTGTTTTCTGAGATTGATAGGAAACCTCTATATTAAGTCTTGTGATTGTGTAGCCTAATGAATGCTTCATCCTTCTTTCACAGTTCTGGTGCACATTAGTAAAACTGCAGCTTTCTTATATTTCTTCTTCAGATGCAATCCTCTGATCCTCCTGTCTGTTATTAGGTGATCGTGGATGGCAGTCAGACCACTGTGGTTCTCCAGAGGCTCAACCCTCTCACACAGTACCTGGTCAGCGTCTACTCCGTGGTGGGAGAGGAGAGCAGTGACGCTTTGGTCGGAAAAGAGACCACACGTATGTCCTACCTCAGCTGACTGAAAGAGATTGACTGACTAAAAATCCACACATAATGGAAAAGCAAATTAGTTCAACTTAACTTTGTAAACAGCACTGCATATGACACTAGTAAAAATGAGCTAAATTGGTCTGTGATGATGAACTGCAGATGTGACCGTATTTTATTGCACTTACTTAGAGAAGCACGCTCTTAAGTGGTTATCATTTAGAGTCTAACTCAAACAGACCTTTCGCGCTATTAGGAAAGCCAGATAAATGGCGCTCTGAGAGAGCTACGGTTTAAATTCGAGCAGACTCTGGTGCTCTCACCAACCTCGAGTCTTTGCTTTACGAGCAGTTTCCCTTTGAGTCAGCCACCATCACGCAATCTCTCTGGCAAGGTTGTGTAACACAAACCTAATGCAACTCAGTGACTGTAATTCGTGTGTGGTCTCCATTAATAAAAGGTTCAAAGGATATATATGTATATATATACATATATACACACCTTGTTTATCAAAACCATGTGTGGCTGCAAAAAGATGAAAGTACCAAATCTTGATTAGTTGCAAATTAAGAGATTAAATTTGGTTTTAGGTCCAAATTTGACTTTTGGGTTTTTTTTTTAAAGATTTTATTTATTGTTTTTTTTTTTCAAATTGTGCTCTCTAGAATATCATAGTAAGCGCAAAAGCACCTTTAAAACCAAGAAAAAAAGAGATTATATTGTGTAAATGAAAACTTTATGCAATCAAAGAATTAATTATAATTGTGGCTATAGAAATGCAATTGTTAAAGCACAAGTATTTGCTGTTTCCTGGTTTTCCAGTTCCCCTGAGTGCCGTGAGGAGGATGGAGATTTACGATCAGCAGGTCACCACCATGAGAGTGAGATGGGAAAGGGCACCGGGAGCCACGGGCTACATGCTGCTCTACAGCGCCATCAATGCTACGCAGGCCACTACCGAGCAGGAGGTAAGATCCATTCTGGGAAACGCGAGGGCGTCCAGCCAATCAGCTGTGGATAGAACTGAAATGGACACATTCACACATGTGTTTATAGGTTCATAACCGGAATGCGAATGTCTGGTCACATAAACGAGCGCCAAACACACGCAGCACCTCGCTAAACACACAAAGTGACCAAAGACTTCAACCTGCTGTCAGCATTTTTTGACTCAGTGCAGATGTCACACATTGAAGTAACGTTTTACAAAGCCACCAGTGTTTGCCTCGTCACTCAGCAGCAAGGCAACAGGGAAAATACAAAGAAACATTGTCAGCCACAAAGGGGTGGCTGAACCATGAGCTCACTCTGCCAAGGGAACATCATCATCATTTCTTCATGAGGTGTCAGCCCCGGTGGGGCAAACCCAGATGCAGCAGATGTGCTTCAACCGGAGTATTTCTCCTCACCATATTTCCCAGCCTTTGTCACTGAGGAGTCCCCCTCATCTGCTTCCCCTCTCAACCTGTGTTGTTTGTTTGGTTTGGTCCGCTTCCAGATCAGAGTGGGCGGCGACACAACTGACGTCCAGCTGGTGAAGTTACTCCCCAACACGGCCTACACACTTTCCCTATTTGCCCTCCATGGAGAATCAGCCAGTGAACCACTGACCAAGCAGGGAGTCACATGTTCGTAATCAGCCTATCATTTCAGTGTTTCAGCACAAATTCAGAGTCATTTTTGATAAACTAACAAAACTTTTAACTCATGTTCAGTGCCCATGCCACCTGCGGGAGAACTGAGGGTTCGGGATATTACCCACAGCACCATGACGCTCGACTGGGATGCTGCTCCCGGTCCTGTTCGCAAGTACCTCATCACCTATAAGCCTGAGAGTGGAGATGCAAAAGAAGTGAGTTTGTCTTTCCTTTCATGGTATTAGAACCGCTGTTATGACCAGTCTCTTCCTGCTATTGCAGAACTTCCCTTCTGTTATAGTCATTAGGATTTATGGTGATTAAGTTGTTGGATATTTCTTGACTGATCCGTTATCACATTGTGGAGATTGCAGCTGTTTGAGTGGACATCAGGGGATTTTCTGGAGTCTGACAAAAATATTATGAAACTCCCTGAATGTGATTTTGCAAGGCTTACAGGCTGGTTATGGTACTGGGGAGTGCAGGAATACTTTATGGTTGCATGTCCCCATGTGGGAGCACACTCTGCAGGAAGTGAAGGTTAAGGTGGTCTTCAAAGCTCTAAAGGTGGAAACGCACTGGGCTGAAGATATGTGATGCAACACATGTTGTTGTGTGTTTAGTTTCTTCCTGTTTGCTTTAGTTTTATACCTGCTGGTCCGACCGGTTTTATGAGGTGCAGATTAGTGAGGTCACCAGAATTCCACGAAACCTGCTCTGAGAATGAAGCTTTACACTTTTCCAAACGCCCAAAGTGATTCTTAAGCGCTATATATTCTTTATTGATATTGTATAATAATATTTATCAACTGTGTTTTATTTTTCTACAGCTGGAAGTGGGAGGACGTGTTACCAGCAGACAGTTGGATAATCTGATCTCTCAGACCGAGTACGCTTTAGCTGTTACTCCAGTCTACGACGAAGGTCCCGGACAGCCGATGCTGGGAGAGGCTATCACAGGTCAGAATCGTTACGATGGCGCCGGTCCCGTTTGCTGCTTCTGACCGAGATGGAGATCATAATTGCATTTTCTTTCCTCCGCTCTAAAGATGTGGTTCCGGCACCAAAGAACCTGCGATTCTCAGAAGTCACGCATACCAGCTTTAGAGCTCACTGGGAGCATGGAGCCCCTGACGTGGCTCTGTACCGCATTGGCTGGGTTAAGAAGGGAGATACCAACACCCAATACGTAAGAGAAAACCAGATGTCCGGGATGTTTATATTAGGAATAAATCATGCAGGTATTTCACGATGAGTCCCATAGTAGGTGTTTGGCGTTGCTTAGGAAAAGACCTCCGGTGGAGGCAGGGAGAACATCTAAAAAACAGACTTTTATACCAATCCACGTGTATTCTCCCCAGTATGGATTTTACAGGGCTGACATTTGGTTTTTATTGGCTACACTTTGAAAATTGTGTTTGTGTTTTCCTCATCAGGCCATTCTGAACAATGATGAGACGACCCACCTCCTGGAGAACTTGGAGTCAGACACGCCCTATGACGTGTCCGTCACTGCCATCTACCCGGATGAGTCGGAGAGCGAGGACCTGCTAGGCACCGAGAGGACATGTAAGATGCACACTACTGCAGTTCAGTGATGACGACTCAATAATAACTCTAGTTAACACTGTATGCTTGAAATAATTGTCACAGTATCTCTAATTTTGGTCTCCTATCGACCAAAGGCTAGACTAAGTAATTTTGCATTCTGGAAATATGCTGTGTGAACTGTTCGATCAAGGGTTTGCCCATTATACCTTTCTATTTCTGCCTCTATAGTGCGCCGTCAAAATGGTTCCCCACGTAAGTGTGTTCGTAACAAACCAAAGGGATGCTTTTTCTTTCAAGTGACAAAAGCATGTTTAATTGTTGCAACCAGTCATCAGAACCGTTGTTCACTGGACAACTGTTATTTCATCATCAAGCAAGACTCTTAACCCATCCATCGCTCCAGTGGTGCTGATGCTGTCACAGCCCAGTTTTATTGTTACGTGTTTGTCTGTCCTTGTCTGCGTTTGACCCGTTGTCCGTGCCATCATCCCAAGGCTTCTTCATGTTCTTACTCGGTTACATGAAATGGCTGGATGGATTTCCACCATGCATGCCTGGCAAAACAAGGATTTGAATCCCTGTTTTCAAAGCCCATTCCATCAGCCATCATCAGTTCATTCACCCATCCATGTGTTCATTGCATTCATCCATGCATTTGTCATTCATCATCATCATCATCATCATCATCATCATCATCATCTATCTATTGTCCGTCAAGAGACACCTGCTTCAGAAAAGACGAAGAGCACCTGTCTTTTCTTTTTTAAAGCTGCAGTCCTGTTTACCTCTCATTGCTCGATTTTCTTTCAACCATAAACAAAAGGTAGAAAATTAACTGGCATCTGAACTCAAATGAGCCATTCAAGAGGAAAAAAGTAGAAATAATCTCAAGGACTGTGTCTTTAAAAGATATTTCAGTGATATCAAAATGGAAATGTTTTCAAAGAAAACTGTATAACTGCTATTGACGTAGCTTTAACTGTCATATATGTGCTTGCCTGTTGCACTGTGCAGTGCCCATTCCACCGCCCACCAACCTGGTTGTGTACAATGAAACCACCACCACTCTGAACGCCATGTGGACTCCACCAACGGCCCGTGTGCAGAACTACAAGATCTCTTACGTCCCCACATCTGGAGGCAGGACTCAGACTGTAAGTCACGCAACAGGAACAGATTCAGTGTGGAAAGCCACATTTTATCACCTGTGAAAAGGCTAGCTCGTCTTTGTCAGTGTTTAGCAGCAGTGATAGGCTTTAATATTTAAGCTCCTTTCTTTTCATCTCCTTCTTCTCAGTCCTGCTTTAATAATCCAGACAACTGTGGTTTATAGCTTATGGCTTTAACTCAGTCGGTGGATTTGTTTCTTCCGCCACAGCGACTTTGCTTCCAAGAAATCTATACAGCTGTGCCACCAGTGTTCAATTATTTTAGTTTATTCCAAATCAAATCTCGTAATCTGTTGTTTGGATACAGCGGCATTAGTGTGGACAAAACCTTTCCTACTCTTTCCTCAATATTTCCTGACGCTGCAGACTGTCTCCCGCTGGTTGTGCATTTTTGGCCGCCTCGCTGAATTTTCAAAAGTCTTTCTGGATGACAGCTGAATTTTTGGTTTCAATTTTCTGTCAGACGTTTCTCAGAGCTTCCAAGAGCAAGACTTAAAAAGAGAACCAGAAGCCTGAGGACGAGCAAATATCTACCCCCGAGATTTCACGCTGATACAAAGCATTTGATCGTTCACGCTTTCTGTATATTTATGAGATAAGAAATTAAAAGAGATCAAACGTAAACGTCACAAAAAGTTCAGATGTTTCATTTGTGTGCGTGGAAGATGGAAATCACTGGGAGAGTCAGGTCAGTGGTGTCAGATATTATTCTGCAGATCAAGTTTAAAATGCTGCCGCGTACTAGCCCTTCACACTTTCTTTGTTTTTCACCTTTTTCACCATCCAGAATTTGTCATTTTAGGTGGCTAAGATTTGAAGTTCATTTTCTTTCCTTGTGATTTAGCTCATCAAACTGTTTGTATGTTTAAAATACGGCTCGGATGGAGTTTTCTCTTTTAGTTCTTGATGAAATGTAATTTTGCTGATTGCAGTGTAAGGCTGATGGGAAAGTGGACGCTTACCCAGGTCGTGTTGGTTCAGTGTCCGGATTTCGACGTGTATAAGTAACCCTGAGTTTAAGTGGGTTTTTTGGAAACGCGCATTTTGTACTCAAAGAAGAAGAAAAAACTGTCGCAGTGCCAAATAATTTTAAAAAACTGACCCGAAAGTCAATGATAAAACAAATCCAGCAAATGCAAACAGACACACGCTCGCTAAAATTAAGCTCCTTATAGCAAAAGCCAACAGCTTTGCAGTAAATTCATCATTAGTCACAACAAGACATCTGACTGTTTCAACCATTAGCGGACATATTTACCTTGGCCACTGTACTTTATGCTAACCGTGTCCAAAAACACTCAGAGCATTCCTCCTGGAAGTTTTCAGGTAGAATTCTTTCCATCAGGTTATCAATCAGAGAGAACCCACAGAGGATACTTTATTCCATCTAAAACAGAGGAAATAGCTCCTCCTCAGCACATAAAAGAGCTGCAGAGAGTTGTTTTTAAAGCTACAGCAAGAGAGACAGGAAATGCAGAAATATTTTAAGGACTGAAAAGCCAAGTGAAATTTACTAAACTAGTAAACTGTTTTTCATTTGTTGCTCCCTAATTAGACCCAGGTTGGAGGAAAGAAGACTACAGTCCTGCTTCCTAAGTTGACGCCTGACACCGAGTACGCCATCAGCGTGGTGGCAGTCTATGCCAAAGGAGCTAGCGGGCCGCTGGATGGCATCGGAAAGACCAGTAAGTTGTGAACAAATATGACAGCTAAATCTTGGATAGATGAATGCACAGTATGGATACATCACACTCATGGAAAATCTCTCAGTTTAAAAAAGCTCGTTCATGGTGTTTAGCCTTGTTGCTGTATGCAACGTTATCATATCTTTATGTTATCCCAGAGCCTTTGGGTGGTGTTAGGAACCTGCGGGTAACTGACCCCACTACCAGCACCCTGAACGTCCAGTGGGAGCCTGCTGAGGGTAGCGTCCGTCAGTACAGGATCTTCTACGTGCCTGCAGCTGGAGGAGCGGAAGAGATGGTAAGCAAGACCTTAACGACGACATTTTTTCCCTGCCAAGCATAAAAAATGATAGCCACCTCGAGTGGAACAACCCCAACATGATGTATGCTGTGTTGTACCTCTGCACAGGTGCAGGTATCAGGCAGTACCTACAGTACCGTCCTGAGGAACCTGGATTCTGATACTGTGTACACTGTGTCTGTGGTCCCCGTATATGCTGCTGGAGAAGGACTGCGCATGTCTGAGAACGGCAAAACATGTAAGCACTGCACTCACGCAACCGCTGCTGTAGGTAACGAGATCAACTGCACATCCACGCAAGGTCGTTAGGCAGCGACAGCGACTGGGGACCTCTGTCTCAGCAGAGGAGAACCCTGTGAATGAGATACCGTGAAGTGGCAGTGGGATTTAGTTTCCAGTGTCAGGAACCAATCCTCGTCTATCCGGAATGAACCGAGTGGCCTCGGCTGCTGGCCTGCTGTGTCAGAAACCTTCAATAAGGCAGCCAGTTATAACTGATTTGTTTCGAATATATCATCCAATTCCTCTGAAAATCTGCAATTCTGCCAGCTCAAATTCCATCTCCTTCTCCAGAAGCGAAAAAAATACTTGAATAAGTATGAACCGGGGTACCCGCTATTACCCGACGTCCCGGGTACGAAAAACCGAACGTCCATCAGAGAGAGCATTCAGCTGACTCGCTGGGACAGAGCTGTAAACCTTACCTGCAAACTGGAACTTAAAGCATAAACTAAATGACAGCATTGAGCTCAGTCAGCTTAGTTTGAATGAACAACATCGGTTTTCCAGTTTCTCCCACAGCTGAACCACCGAACTCTGCTGGGAATTAGTCAGCATTTTGTGGGGTGATTGCGCAGGAAGGAATTCCTCTGGCCTGGCAGCACTATAATGGTGTCTCCTCTTTCTTTACTGTAATATTGTCCATTTATAGGTTGAAGTGAAGGCTAGCGGTCAGAGTAATGGTGGGGCTGGGGTACAGGGGGAGGGACTGAGTATTTGGCTCCTCTCTGGGAAAAAGAAACAGGGGCTTTGAAATGAATAGAGAGCATTATATGTATAATTGCTCTCAGCCTGCTTTGCTGGGGTCATGCTCTGTGCCAGCTACTGTTACCCCCATTTTCCCTTCTGTAGCAATAGTTCATCTTGTTCAGTGGCTTTTCAGCGGACAAGTCAAAGCTCACGCTGCCTGTGTACATATATTTATGTTCATTAACGTCAGGACTTGAATCGGCTCTCGTCTGATTTAACCGTTTGAGCTAACATGCTGCTCGGCGAGCATTCGCAGCATCCTAAAAGTAACAAGCGCTGGTCTGTGAGACATTTAAAGTACGGAAGCTTGCTTACTGTTTTTTTTCTCCTGCGTTTATGGGGTTATAATTGAGAGCAGCACAAAACCTCCAAACATCTGCTTTGGTTTTTTAGAAGTCTAGCTTCACACAGAGCTGCACCTAGGCCTTTCTATATCCTTTTCATTAACCTTCAGGGCACTGACAGGAAGTGCCCTGTTGATAGCTGTATTGTTAAATAACATCCTAAACTCGTCTCTGTTGGCTGCTGGGGAGTTTTACTGGAGAGTTCTCATGTTGTCCTGTTCTGGCTATAACCACAAAATGAGCCGAGACCATAATTTATAAACTGAGACAAAGGGAGGAAGACAGGACTATAGTTGGGAGATTTACAGAGGTGTTATTTAAATACTTGTAAATACTCCAGATGAAAAGGTTTAACAGTACTGGAACACCAATTAAACCCCATTTGTGCTTCATTCTTATGGGTGTTGTTTAATCATTTCTTTTTTAGCCTTAATTTATTGGCACTTCCCTTTTGCACACATTACTCTTCTCTCTGTTCATTTTTGCAGTTGTCAGCCTTTCCTTTCTGTCTGTATTCTTTTTGTATTACTCACCCTGATCACCATCCTAACACTTCTATTCCTTCTTACCAAACAATATTCCTGTCTCGGCAGTGGAGCGCAGCCCCGTCAGAAACATCCAGGTTTACAACCCCACCACCAACACTTTGAACGTTCGCTGGGAAGCTGCCACAGGTCCAGTCCAGCAGTACCGGGTGGTCTACTCTCCTATGAACGGTGCCAGGCCTTCTGAATCAGTGAGTTTCCAACTGCTGTGTGGGAATGGCTGATGCGTAAATTATATTATTAGATTATACTTAAGAAAACTAATCGAGAGCAGGTTTATTTCTAATGCCTTCAGTCATACAGAATGCACACAAATATTGAGGAATGTATTAAGACAGAGGATCACCACATGGAGCTGGAAGTGGGAGCATTTGCAGTTTACCGTGCAATTACTTTTAAAAGCACTCGGTCTGCTCACCAAACGCATTGGTGTGAGCGTGTTTGCATGTGTGCACTTTCTGCCATTTGGATTGTTTTCTGTAAATAAGTGCTTGCGTTTCAAACATGTTCATTAAAGCAGAAATTCTTTAGCTGCAGCTCCCGCTCTCTCCGTGATGTGTGCCATCTGGCATCAGAGTGCCCACATCTTCATATGTTAAAGATTTCTGGGTAGCTCAAAGAATCCATTAAAAAGCGTCTCTTTACATCAGCTTTCTTCAGCATCCATGCCAGATGGCCTGCACCACTAGTTTCTTCACTGGGTCGCTAACGACAATGTCTTTAAGAAAGTGATAGAAATTCCAGCGCATTGATAAATAAGTGCACTCAGCTTTCATTTTTCCTCTTTTGGTCAGCACGTTCAGGACAGGATCGTGCCCTTTGCATGCCCAGAGCTAATTATGTGTGTCAGTGGCAATGTGGCCTGTTTCAGCCAGCACCACCAAATCCAACACCAGCTGGAGATTTGCAGCATAGCTTTTTAGCTTCATCATCACTGACTGATGAGTCCTAAGCGTATTAGTAAATGTTTGACCAGGAAACACTGTGGCATGATTCAGACACCCACAAACATGTTTGAACCTCCACCAGGCCAGAGCCCTCATGGAGCTCTGACCTTAGCCTGTCCAGATAAGTGCTCTAAGGCTAAGGAGACGCGATCAGCTGTCACTTCCATGTGTCAGACTGGGTTGAACAGCAGCGCTAGCTGTCACCCACCTACCTACCCCCCTTTTCTGCCCTTTTTTAAACCACTATCACACCTCTGAACATCAAAGGACTGTTTGGCTCTTCCTTTCACTGCTGCTGACAACAAGGGGCCATTCAGTAAAAGGCAGGTGTTAGCAGCAGTGTAGAATACAAGCAGCTGCCAGACGAGAGGGGAAGAGTCTGTGGCTGCGTGAATGTTGGATTTGG
>VUQG01019441.1:7326-24640 GCA_015106755.1 Etia nguti | reverse complement strand
GTGTCTCAGCTTGCCCTCTGATCTACATCAATGGATTCACCACGCCTGGTAAGCATACAACATCACCATGCACTGTACACAGTAGATAATCCCTGCAGAGTTTGTTGACATTGCTTAGTGCTGTTATGTCGTACACTACAAGGTTTCTCTCGTTGTTCTTCCCCTCCAGGCTTCAGGATGCTCGAGGCGTTCAATATCACAGACAGGACATTTGCTGCCATGAACGGTGTGTCCATGGAACCGGGCTCCTTTAACAGCTACATCGCCTACAGGCTGCACAAAGATTCCTTCCTGAACCAGCCCACCAAGTAAGAGCTGAGGTTTAACTGTATTTATGTGAAAACAGAGGGTGTGCATAATCCCAGGTTATTGGCCTTATCGCCTGCACACTTCATTATTCGTAATAAAGTTCAATAGCCTCTGTAGTCACAGAGGTCTCCCCCGATGCTCAGGCCTGTTTATTGTTGCAGCTTGTGGAATATGAGGTGTTAGCAGGAACAAGATATTTTGGATGCAGGATTAAAAAGCCCCAGGACCCCCACCCTCCCACCTTTTTCTTACGAGGAGAAAACAAATCACCGCTGAGTCAAGTGCTTTGTCTCTTTATTGGGTACCATTTAGGCGGTGTTAAACACTTGCACAACAGCTGTACTGTCCAAAAGTCTTTGGGACGTTTTCTTAATATGTTTATAATGATGCGAATTTAGTGTGCGTGAGTGCAGCATTTGTCTTAATGCACACAAGTGGAAACACTTTCAGCCTGAAAGAAGACAGAAAACACTTTCAATGTGTGCACAATTTAATCAAGGCCATGGGAAAAAACATGTGCCGCCTGTGTCACACACTAGACGCTGTATTAATGCATATCATTTATTATTCTGCTACTGTAACAAGCGCACAGCTCTGACTCGCGTCTGATCACAGGATGTGGTTTTTCACATTTACAGGGAGATCCATCCGGATGGTCTTCCCCCATCTTACACCATCATCCTGCTCTTCCGCCTCCTGCCCGACACACCCTCTGAACCTTTTGATATCTGGCAGATTGCTGACAAAAACAACAACCCTGAAGTTGGGGTCACCGTCAACCGTAAGTCTCCCCGGGTGAATATTCTTACTCTGAGCTGTACACTTTTTAAAACTTACTTTGTTTTTTTATAAATCACTAAAGGTGCTAGGTATAGTGGCAATAGTTGGAAAGCTTCAGGACATACTGCCTGAAATAGATCAGCGCACTCTGAATTGGACTTTTTTTGTTGTGTCACTGGGAGCTTTAACTCTTAAAACAGCATCTTTTTCAAACACTGTGCATGCACATAATCACAGGAATTGTCCTAATCCCTTCGAGCCTTCCCTTTATCCTTCCATTTATCCTGCTCTCTCTGCGAGCATGTGTTCTCTATAGTCTGTGCTTTGCGTGCCACTGCGTTGTAACACACTGTCACGGATTCATCAAAGGCTCTTCTCTTTTCAGCTTCCAGCAAAACAGTCACGTTCTACAACAAGGACACCCGAGGAGAGATCCAGAGAGCCACATTTAACGAGCAGCAAGTGAGGCGGGTTTTCCACGGCAGCTTCCACAAGGTAAACACCGGGCGTGATTCTTAAAGAGAGAAGCACCGTCTGCGCCGCAAAGTGACATTTTGGCTTTACTGTGAAAGACTGAGAGTCTTTTGTTTGTCTTTGTCAGTTGAGCGCTGCTTCTCCTTTCTGAAGGCTATTGTGTTTTCAGTCTTTTCACCCTTTTCACATGTCTGTTTTTACATCCTTTCACACGGCCCTGTGTGACTTCTATGCCTCCTTTCTTTTGGCTGAATTACCTTTTAATGTGATGATGTGACAAAACATTCAGGGTCATGTAGCCATATCGGGTTACCCGTCAAAAGGTTCCTGCTATCAATCTTAAAGTGTCAACCTGCTGTCAAAGTGGCCCCTTTTTACATATATACATATATATATATATATATATATATATATATATATATATATGTGTGTGTATGCCAGTGAATATGACAAATGGGCTGTGGAGGCTATAAATAAGTTTTTAAAACTTTGGCTGGAGGGAAATTCTGCTGCAGACTGTTAGAGTGAATCATGGCGGTCTGACCACATCAAGACTCTAAGCTTTCCTGGTAGTTGTTAGATGAATTCCAAACCAATCTGCTCCTTGCTGTCTCAATCTTTATTTGGGTTCAGTTGACTGTGCTGCATTTTTTTCCACAAACAACACTAAACATCTTAATTTAATTCGCCAAAAGACATTCCTGCAGGTGCATGAAAAAGCATCTTTCACCCGACCCCCCCGTCTGCTAAATGTTCTCTGTTTTCAAACTAAAAGCTGAAATTTCAGGACGAGTTTAAGTTAACGCTGAAGGTATAAAAATCAGTAGTCACCGTGATGAATCGGCTGAAATTTGTTTGTACGATCGGTGGAGATTTGGACTGGAACGTGTACTTTTCTCATTGTGAAAGCAAGGAAATAGATTATTGGCTGAACGCTGCAAGGACAGCGAGCGGTGGATTTAAGGATCCAGATGTTTGCAGCTGTCTTGATGAAACATTTTCTTTATTTTGAAACCGATCCGTGCCATCATCTGCTCCGGATTTCATGTGAGAAATTAAGCCAGAACTCCTGTAGCGGGCACGTATTTAAAGATTCGTGAACAGCAACTGCTCTTCAAACAATCGGCCAAAACCTCTCATCTTACACAGAACATCAACAACAGCGGCGATATTGTTTTGCAGACTGTTTCTTTCCCTTCGTCGATTTAACCACTATATTAGGAACACATGCCAGGCTTACAACTGTGATAAACACCATTTGTATAGTATGCTTTTTCTCGGGGCTACAGCAAGAGGTAAATAGAGACATGGACTGTCTTTGTGGCCAGTGCAAAGCATCAGTGACTACAAAACATCCCCTGTTATGTTTCAGCACAGTAAGGGTGCAGAACAATGACAGACGGTATATTTTACAAACCTGGAAAGATTTACGATGCTAAATTGATCACTGGGGGGAAAGCGGCTGGTTTCGGTGTACTTCAAGTCACAACCAATTGCATTTGCTATTTATAGACAGCGTCCTTCGTATTTAGTACACTTGTCCCTTTATTCTAAGGTCATCGAAGTAAACGACCCTTTTCAACGTACAGACATCTTATCTGACATCAAAGTTTGCCACCCCACTTCCTGACATGAAAGAGCTCAGCGTGATGTACTGGCCCAGAGATCAGAGCCTGCAGTAAATGACTTTTTACTTTGACCGTTTAGCATCTACACAGCTAATTGCAGGGTGACTTCATGAATGAATGCGACCCTGGAAAATGTTGGGTCAGGATTGGATTTTAATTGCATCACTGCCAGTCGAGTCTTCGGTGCGTGTGATTGCGCGTGCATGTGTGTTCTCTTGGACTCGGTTTGTGGTGCAATAGTTGCTGTTGCATGAGCTGGCGAGTCTGCAGCGGTCTACCTAGCTGCTTATTTGCTGGTCTGCTGAGTAAATGCCGCTGCTGACTGCTGCGGTGGAGTGTGTTTACATGTTGTCAGTGGTTTTCCAACACTTTGTGGCTATTACAGACTGACCTCAGCATGTGTGTGCGCATGCTAAGCCAGAGTGACCACTGATGAGACTGTCACAAATGCTAGTTGGGGTGTGTTTTTGTGTGTGTGTTCAGAAAAGCGAAACGCAGTGAGATCTGAAATTTAAAGTGAGCCAAATACAGATTTAGTGAAGACTTACTTTCTAACCTTACACCCCAGCTTTCATTGGGATGGCTGTGACTCAGCAGGTAGAGGATATCATCTGTTAACTGGAACTGGATCAATCTCTGTGTGCATGCCAGTCTCAATGCCTTCAAGGAAGTCTGGGTGTGTGTATGAATGTTAGATGGAAAGCACTTTGTGTGAATGGCTGAATGGGAAATGTTGCATAAATCACTTTGAGTGTTTAAGTAGTGTAGGAAAGTACTATATATAAGAACCAGTCCATTTACCATAAGCACTGCATTATTTTTTTAATGAATTGATCAGTTCTATACTAATAATGATGCCTACACAGACTAGCAAAAGAAATAAACCTGGAAAATGACATTTTAGAATAATGAATGATAAATATATGACAGTTTGTGCCCAGCACTTTCAGTCATGGCCTATCTCGATACAGAAGGAATCTTCTATGCAGATCTTATTCACTGTATGTGTTCTAATCAGGTTTTTGACTTGCTTCTAGAGTATTTTCTTTTTCCTTCAGGCTAGTTAATAAAGAGTAACCCAAGTCGTGTTCAACTGCTACTTAAACATGTGGGATCACTCTCTGAGATGACTTTAGCAGATGCTAGCCACTCACTAGCCCCACTGGGGAATCCCCGCCCCCCACCACATTTGAATGATGGGAACCTTGCTGGTAACCAGAGATATTTTCCATATGTCATGTAGACCAATCGCGTGTTCAGCGGTCCACTGGTTAAAGTTTGATCATGTAAGTAGTTGTAATAGTGAAAAGTACATTTTAGTTTGGGAAGTTTTCACCACAAAAGCAATCTTTCAAACTCTTCTTTCATGAAGGCGGTGCCAGTATATGCATACACCAATAAAGCTCCACGATTCTGGCTCTTAGCTCTTTGTTAGCCCAATGCCAAATTGTTTATAATCTTCATTTCTGACAAAAAAAATTCAACAAAGTGAAAGATAATTCAAGCTTTGTTGAATTGTTTTCATAGAGAAGACTTACACCTGCTTATTAACAGGGCTATGAGTCTTTCGAGGTTCAGGGATGGAAAAAAAAATGGAGGAAGATTGAAGCCTGAGCCAAGAGCAACAAAATCTGATGTGATATAAATCTTGGATGTCATGTGCATTGGAGCGGCGACGATGTCAGCTTGAAATCTCACCATATGTGCTGTGATTGTGGAGTGTTGACACAGCAGAGCACAGTGAAACCCTCTGTGTTAACAATTGATGAATGAAAGTTGTTCGTCTGTCAACGCTTTGCTGCATTTGGACAAGATCATTTAACAGCAACCATCAGCTGAGGGAGCAGTGGTCATTATTTTTCCTGAAGCCTCAATTTCCAGTGACACTGTTTTTTTTGTTTTTTTTTTACTGTGTTTACTTATTGGTCAGTGAGGTAATGTGTACAGTATACCATCCAACCATGTATTTGTAAGCCCTCAGGAGCATCGTGGCATATTATATCCATGCCAGGACCTGGAGATAAACGGCACCCCTCTCTCTTTGTGGTCTCACCAGATAGTTTGTTCTGTTTCCAAGGAAGTAAACTATAATTTTAAGAATGATTGCCAAGAACTATGGCCTAGTCTGCGGTTGGTATAGCTTTCTAGAAAGAATTGGTAGCTTGCTTTTCCTGACATAAAGAAAGCTTGTCTGACTGTTAGGCAGAGGAAAATTTGCAACTGTGAAGGGAAACTATGGAAAGTGTAGGACTTTTGATGGCACACCGCAAGAGATATTATTTCAAGATGTGGAACCGGGTGCTCTGAAAAGGAAACTTCAGAAACTGGCACTTTGTCACTCTGTGCTGTTATACAATCACTGACTAGCACTTTAATACCGCATGGAAATGCCAGTGTTGTATATTCCCTCTTTACGGACCATCCATCTGTGGAGGCATCAAAAAGCAGCTCAAAGACTAAACATTTCTAAACCTAGTCTTATGGTTTCACTTTCTTAAAAAAAGAAAAGATTCATATTTAAAGGGCAGCCATTTCATCCAAACAGATATAAATGCCAAACCAGCTTTTCAGAAGCGCCAATCTTCTTAGAAATATTTGCCAAATAATCGTGTTCCTACCAATTTGGCAGCTGAGGAGACAAAGATGTTAATAGTGCCCTCTCTTCATCCTGTCCCTCCTGCAGCTCCACATCACCGTCTCTCCAGAGAAAGTCAAGCTCAACATTGACTGCCAAGAGGTGGCAGAGAAGCCCATCAAAGAGGCCAACAACATCACACTGGATGGCTATGAAGTGCTTGGCAAGATGGTCAAGTCTGGAGGTGGAAGGAGGCAGTCTGCTACAGTAAGTCAAAAAAACGAGCTGGGACTCATTAAAACTGCAAAGGCTTGGAAAAACACTTTTGGAAGATCATCTCTTAACTTTCCAAAGAAAGAACATCCAAAACTTCTTGTCCATAGATACCCAATTAACTTTTAACTGCTCTCACTGAAGGCGTCTATCTTTTCTGTATCTCGGAGGATCCCATCCTTTAACAGCGTGGGAGCCATTTGTTAACACCCTCTCTTCTTCTGTTGTGTAGTTCCAGCTCCAGATGTTCGATATCGTCTGCAGTTTGAGCTGGATCAGCCGAGACAGATGCTGCGACCTGCCCGCAACAGTAAGAACAAGTGTCATTTAGAATCATTTCATAAACAAGCCAGAAGACCATTGACATACATGCGCACTGCTCGGATATTCTGCCACATTTGCTTCCCGTGTTCTCGCTGAAGGCTTTAATCTTTGCCGTTAGCTGTTTGTAATAAATTTTCAGAGGTCCACTGTGACTGTATACACTATCCTGGGTTTACGGCCCAAAGTATACGTTTGCTGGTATGTGGTCATTAAGCAAAACGCTATACTGCTGTTTGAAAAGAAAGCGTCTCAGCTGGCCTGAATGGAACCTTGTATCCTGTGTAATTGTGCTAATTGCACTATTGCCATTATGACCTCCCGATTACATGAAAACAAACGCTCCTTTAGATCACCAAGCACTCACTAAATCACATTTACTTTGATACAGTATGGTAAATACCAGATGCATGCACATTTAGGCAATTACAAGTAATTCTTGTATAATTTGCATCAGATATTAATACATCATGTCAATGATTGGAGTCTTATATAACACATCACATCAACCAATCATTTCCAAATATGTGGACAGCGTTTGGTCTTGAAGCTTCATGATGACCAGAGTTTGTGGGGATACTGTTGTATAATTGTGTAATAGTATGCCGCAGATTTCAAAGACAAGCCTTCAATTGTCAGTTGGTGTTAAATATCCAAGAATAATGTGTTTCTGCTCAACTTTGGTCCTTTTCAGAGAGATGAGGCCAAGTGTCCATCCCTTCCTCACTCTTGCACGTGCACGCAGGACAGCATCGGCCCCCAGGGACCTCCTGGACCTTCGGTACAGAAACTCCCTCCATCATCCCTTAATCTGTCTTCACTTCCTCTTCCTCTGCGTGTCTTCACCTGATAAAGCAGTTTTCTCAGAAGACATAGATATTTCAGAGATGATGATGATAAAGCCAGACTGTTCTCTGTTACAGTGACTATACAGCTTCACATTTGCACTCAAACACACTGAGGATGTTTTTTTTAAATCTCTGGAAAGAGCATTTGAGGATGAGACCAGTGGCACTTGCAAAAAAAAAAAAAAGTGGGCTTGGGGAAAAGTGTCAAAAGATAAATGCCTGTCGGAAAAACGGCAGTACAGAAGTCTTGAGGAGAGGTCTGGAATATGTGGGCTTGGTAACCTCACTAAGCCCCTGCAAGGATTTTGCCTGGCTTTGGGGCTTTAGGGGTTTTGGAACTTGCTCCTGTTGTTACACTCACTCGGATTTCTGGCTCCTCACTTTTCCAGGGAAGCCCGGGCACCAAAGGACCTCGAGGAGACAGAGGAGACCCTGGCAAGCCTGTAAGTTAAACTTGACATCACTGTAAGCTATAAACTAAATCGTTTGTTTCAGGCTTTGACTTTATGAGTCTCCTAAAGTAAAGTTAGATATGTGATAAATATGCTTTGCGATGCCATGGTATTTTGCAAGCTATTGCAAATTGCACACATCTGAAATCAGTTATCGACTGTATGTTTTTCCACAGCTACAGTTAGAGGGGCCTATGTTAAGTATCCTAAAGGCTCGTTTCCTGAGGCTGTTAGCGATCATTGTCTATCTGTGCAGTTAAAGGTTGGCTTTAGGTTGCCAAAGGCTGTGTAACATTTCGTTGTATGCTTTAGGGTTCGATGGGTCCACGTGGTGAGCAAGGACTTCCAGGTCCAATGGGACCACCAGGTCCACAAGGCCCTAACGGACTCTCTCTGCCTGGAGAACCCGTAAGTTCATCCACACACCAAAGAAATCCTCTGAGTAGATGTATGTTTCCACACTATCACTGTTTTTTCTTTAAATTACTGTTCACATGTGCTGATAAGTGAAGTTTGTGTGAAAGTCGATGAATAGCTGATGTAGTTTCCATTTTGCCAGTGAGTTGGATTTATAACTAATGTCATAACACATTACACTCCCCTCGACGTGAAGAAAGCTAACCAGAGGGCTCGCTTATGATTTTTTTACCTGCAGATGTTCTTGTGAAAACACAAAATCAATCACAATCACAGGTTCACAGAAAGAAAACAGGCCCAAAAGACTAAAGCAAGCTTGTCTTTTCTCCTCCTCCATCCTCAGGGTCGCCCAGGACCGAAGGGAGATCCTGGAGACCCAGGCCTGCCCGGTCTTCAAGTACGTACTTCTCTTTATTTTGTGGTTTATGAGCAGGAAACGGGAGACTATCCACAGAGAGCGGTGTTGCTACTGGAGCCTGGATTTAGTCCATATGGCTGGATTAAAACCACACTCTGAGTGGGAGGTTTACCATGCCATCCTCAGGGAGTCCCACTCTCTTAGATCAGCCCACTGATTGACAAACGGTAGAAGGCCGCTGATGCAGTTAAATTATTATGAAGTGCAGACTCATGTTACCAAAGGGGAAATGGGGAATGGAACATGTTCTTCTCCAGCCTTGTAACTGAAGACGATTGGGACGTGGTAAAGACTTACAGTCTGTCTGAAGTTTGAGCATCTTTGACTTATGACATAAGACATCCTGCTGAGCTTGTGGATGAAAATGGAGGTCAAATAAAAGCATAATCTTGGGAGTTCTTTGAGCTTGTACAGATTTTTTGATCCATTTTATATAACAGTTGGGAATTTTCTGGTAGATTTGAGTGGCTTGGTATTGCGTAGCCATCATCGCTTCACTCATCCAGCCAGCTCCCACCGTTCAGTTGGAGAGAACCTCACTATTGGCCATTCTGGTCCTTGAATAAGCAAATTCAGACATGAGTGAAAGTCCCAGAGCTTGTTGGCAGCATTGTGATCATTGCTTACATAATAGAGCTTATTATAACAGTCTATGTACATTTCTACAAGACGTCGTACGTCAAGAGGTTTTTCTACCAAAATGATATATTGTTTTTGGCTCGACACTGAGGAAAATGCAGGATTTTTCTGTTAATTCTAGGTCAGCGGGGGCACTAGGGAGCTCTATAAACGTCTTGTTCTTGATCATTCACATTTGATGAAGTGTGTCTGCCTCTTTCCCAGGGTCCTCCTGGACAGCGTGGTCCTCTGGGCCCCGTTGGACCGAGCGGAGCGCGGGTAAGATCGATCTTCGGGCATGCGTTGTATTCACACTGTGTTCAAAGCCTAGAAATAGATCCAACACTTAAGCACGTTTTACATGTGATCAGCCACTTATACTGCGGCCTCATGTTTGATGTCGCCTGATGTTCTCACTTGTGTCAGCCAGAACCATTGAGCCACTGCTTATAAGCCTAATGTAAAAGGACTCACACACACACACACAGGTTGATGTATTGCAGGGATGGGGTCTCCAGTGTGTTGTTACCCATGTGTGATTGTATGTTGTTTCTACTTAGGGGCCACCAGGAAAGGAGGGACCATCTGGACCCAGAGGCCCACCCGGACCCATGGTGAGTGTGGAATTGTTTGTGTTGAAAGGAGCCAAATAAATATTCTGTGGAGTGTGCTTTATTTCCTGATATATCCGCAACAATTACTCCTCTGGCTCCACGGCACATGAAAAGCAGGCTGTAGTCTGTAGCTTCCTCCACTGTTACGAGGCTCGTGCGTGCATCTCATTTCCTTTTTCTGTGGTTTAAGGAGGTCTGAATCCAATTAATCCAGCCGTCATGCCAGCCAGTATACAATGCACATGTACTATACCATCCAGAGTGCCCTGAGAGCCATTAGCAGCGGCGTGTTTGTGTGCGTGTGTGTGCACATGCTGCTGTGCATGTGTGTGTTTCCATCTGTTCTTGGCAGCTTGTGCCACGTGCCCCTACACACACCCCCAACCTGCTGCAGATGTTAAAGTATAGCTCCCTACCTAAAGCTTGTTATGCAACTATTAACAGGGAGCAGAAGTTAAACGTTACGATTACATTTACTGTGCAGTAATTTCAAGTAAGCCCCGCTTTTCTCTGAAAATTCTCCTTTTTTCAGGGAAATCCCGGAAATCCAGGTGTTCCGGGAATAACAGGAAAACCAGGAAAACCAGGAGAACCAGGAAGTCCAGTACGTAGTGAATAAAATGGCACAAATATAGGGGTCCAATTACTCAGTTTTGGGAAGGATGGGGTCGAGGACGTGGTACGCTTGTTCTCATATTGTTCCTCTCATCAACAGGGACCTGCTGGCCTTAAAGGAGAGAAAGGAGAGAGGGTGCGTGCCATCTTCTGATCACTGTTTTAGAACGCTTTAGGAAACAATCGCTTCATGAAAATGTCTTTGTTTTTCAGGGAGATTTTGCATCCCAGAACATGATGCGCTCCATTGCCCGACAAGTTTGTGAACAGCTTGTGAACAGTGAGTCAAATATTTCAAAAACTCTCTGGGAATTTATCTTAAATTATATTTCTGTTCTAAATCTCTTTGATGCGTCCTCTTTGTTTGAAGGTCAGATGAGCAGAGTCGACATGCTGCTGAACCAGATTCCTTCCGGATATCGTAGCAACACTCCTGGACCACCCGGTCCTCCAGGCCCTCCTGGCAACACGGGATCCCGCGGAGAGCCCGGACAGCCTGGTCGAACTGGTTTCCCTGGAAACCCTGGTTTACCTGGAAATCAAGGAGAAAGAGGTGCGATATCTCTCATCGTTTTCTGAATCTTCAAAAGATATGCAACAGCAAGCAGAAAAATGATAAGTGGGAAACCAACTCTGTGTAGTTTATCCACAATTCCAAGCAAACACTTTAATCAAGAATCACCTCAGTTGTGTTTCATAGAGACCCTGAACATTTCTCCTTTTTGCCAGATATGAGAACTGGTTTTCATTTGTTTGAAAGTGAGTTCCCCTCTTTAATGTTTCTGTAGGTTTGCCAGGAGAAAAAGGAGAGCGAGGGGCTCCAGGAACCGGTATCAGAGGACAAAGAGGCCCAAATGGACCACCAGGTAGCACAATTCATCTTTTTCTCACTTCGCCTCGGGGGAAGTAGGCCATCGCGAGGAGAAAAAGAGCTGCTTTAAGCTTGTTTTCTGTTGAACATTGTTCGTCAGCAGCTGCAGACAGTCTGCTGCTCTCCCACTGTTCAAATTTACAACTCGATCCTAACTCTAACACGGTTTTGCCGTGACAGCCTTTTTCAACCTTCTTGGTGGACCTTTCTAGGACAGAGTACTCCCACTGGCCCCATTAAAATGACACATTTCAGCGAGAGGCTGAAATTTACCTACAGTATTTGTGGCTCGGGATCTTTCGTTTAGGCAGCTGCGCTACATAAATTTTTTGGAGAGACCCCAAACATATTCCCAATTCTTTCCTTTCTTAAAGATTAATGTGATGTGTGCATATTAGACATGTACAAAGACATCTGAAATATTATACGGTAAATGGAAAAAGAATTTCCATATGTGATGTTCAGACAGCACCCAGGATGTCTTTAGACCATGCTGCAGTTCAAGAAAAAGAGAAAATGCTAAAAATGTCATTAGGCTGATTAGTGTGAACGAGCTTGTAGTTTTCCTTAGGTGAAAATGGTATCTGGTGTGCGGCCTATAAAAGTGCTCGAGAAAGTTTCCGTTCCCTTGGGAAGTGATTACTAAACAACAGGAACCTCCTATTGATGTCTACCCCACACCAAACACTGACATATCTGTTCCTGTGAATGAAGTGAGAAACAACTACGGACCAATGGGAGGAAGTCCACGCTGATGACTCACACACACTGTGTATGTGTGTGTGTGAGTGGGGGGGGGGTCAGATTGTTGTACAACGAGCTTTCTTTAGTGGCTTCATTGACAACACATGGGCTCACTTAAAGGAGAGAAAAAAGAGGGGGGGGAAAATTCCATCCTGAGTTTTTGCTGTCTAGACAGACGGGGCCGGGGTGATTCTGAACAGCCCCAGACTACATCCCTCTCTTTAATTGAGCCACTGAAAAGTTGAAATTACAGTTCTGCTGCCCTGTGGTACCCCCACCGTTTCCACAGACGGTTTGCGGATGATGTCAGTGGGTTTTTGTGCTTAGCTGTAGAGACTCCCTTCTCAGGCTGGCTTCACTCACCTTCTCTCTCCCATTTGCAGGGCCACCCGGAGAGTCACGAACTGGACCCCCGGGGCCTTCTGGCTCCGCTGGGCCTCGTGGCCCTCCAGGTCGTCAGGGCATTGCAGGTGTGAGGGGACCACCGGGACCACCTGGATACTGCGACTCCTCTCAGTGCGTTGGCATTCCTTACAACGGACAAGGTTACACAGGTACGCTTAATGCTCTCTAGTTCCTGCATGGTGCTACATCAGAGGAAACTCCAAGTGTATGCACGCTTATTACATTGGCAGCTCATTGGACAAATTCAATGGATGGAGGTATGAATGCAGTTGTTTGAGAGATTTTTGAATAAAACTATTAGCTTTGTTCCCTGGGATTCATTTACAGTTACTCGTGCTACTCTGTTGAGCTTTGTGGGTTTGCATGTGACAGATTTTCAAAAATAGCAACTTTTGAAGAAGCGGTCAAACCAGCTTGTTATCTACATGTGCGGCCTTTTAGCTAGTAGGCCATTAGTGTGGCCTACTAGCATAGCTACAGTGGAAGTATGCTAGTTAGTATGCTAGTTCACTGTACATGCTGAGGCAGATGACTAGTTTAAAGAGTTCTTATTGTTTGAAAGCCGGTGTCTTCCCTTGACACCGAGTGTAGGTGGAATAAGCCAATGCTCAACAGACCCAGCAATCTGTGCTGTTGCTAAACCAGAATTGGACAGCTGCTATTCAGGGGAACGTCAAGCTAATTTGGAACTTCTATATTTAAATACCTCCATACATTTAATGTCCAGTTTTGAAACTGGCATGAAAAGCATTCTAGCTATTGGTCAAATGAGATGCTTTTTACTTTGTTCCACAGAAAACTCACACCTTGTTTGAACTATTTTCAGGTTTTGCATAGTAAACGTTCTAAGTCAACTGTGCTGCTTACACTTTGAAGTCCCGTTTCTGAGGTGTTTGGCCGTTTGCTATGGGGCATGTAAGGATAAATCGCCACGGACATGATTATTGAACATTTAAAAAGAAAAAAAAAACATTACGAAAACCCAAAAAACTGAACGGAGCGGACTAACATCATCTCACAGCTACAAGCTACGGTGATGGCAACCTGCTGGTCTGTTTGCATCTTGAACCACAAACCATTGGGAGATAGAAAGCAGAGACTGAGCACTTCTACAGAGGAAGGAGCATGTACAAATACCACCCAAAACAAGTACTAACATAGAGGATTTCATAACTGAGAGCAGCGTTAATGTAGAGGTGACACGTGTAAATAAAACTAATGTTTTGCCTTGTAAATGATTGTATGAAACAAGACATTTCACTAAAAATCAAGTTAACATCTGTATTGAGCTCGTGCCTCATAACCCTCTGCTTACTTACCATCAGCATAACCCCTGTTTATGACGCCTGAGTGCCCTAAACAGCTCTGGTCCAGACTGAAGCATGTTTCATTTGTACTTTTTAATCATCGTGCTCTTTGTGTACATTGGTGAAAATGGTGCTAAATGTTGCTTTCCTGCCATTTCCATTTGTCTTTTATAGTATCAGCTGGTTATGTTACTATGTCTTTTTATTCAATATCTTGTTGGGTTTTATTGTAAATGTCATCACAGCTTTTAAAACTTCCTTTTTTTGTTACTTTAGAGAGAAGCAGTTTGACACAGGGCATTTTTTAAAGTCCACAGTGCAATATAATTTAAAACTGTGCATGTGAAAAGTTGCAGAAGCAGCCTGTGTTTTGATTGGCCATCCTCAATATGTTTCTAGCCAACCGGTACCCACCTGAACCCGAAGTAGTGAATATACCTGTGGAGCCAGCTGGAGAGTTTGAGACACGAAACCCCAGAGGAAAGCGATCGCTACCACAGGACAATACAGAAACACTAGCATCATAGCTACGTTAAGGAGCGGTCAGAAAGGCTACTATTGAATAACTTACACGAACACTTAGGTGAGGATGAAGCGATATCCAGAGCAAAACTAGTACTTATATGGGTTTGATACCCCTGGCTATAATGAACATATATATTTTTTTGACATGACAAAGTTTAGGAAGATGAATACAAACTTACATGTTACAAACCTGTGTGCTTGCCAAGTGTCTGCTTGTAATATAACTGCAAGTGTTAATCGGGCTTCAGTGCACTAATCGTGTAAAATCCTGTCCAGAGATGTACACCGTGTATGTTTTTGAACACTTTCCAACTACCCATGTTGTTTTCAGTAAGTACAGCCGTTTCAGTTAAAAAACATCGCCCCTGCAGATTTGTTAGTTGTGACTTTGTGACGATTTTGTAAACCCGATGATATTCTGACTCTTTGTAACAAGCAGCATTTCTTTTTAAATATTTTGTTTTCTTACCAAAGGTGGAATTGCATAATTGTGCTGTATATTTACTGAGGATTTCTAAGTCAGAATATAGTTGTCATTTCCTATCGATGCAGTTTTGATTTGGTTGCAAGACTATGGACATAGGATTGCTATTTTCATGTTTTAACTGCACATTTTGTGAATTCCACACAGCCTTATTTTCTTATTTATTTCTGAAACGAAAGAGGCATTTTTCAATAAAACTACTGAAAATGTAACAGTTGTTTGAGCTTTCTTATCGTTTTTCTATAAATTGAACTTTTATCTGAGCGCTGCGACTGCGCCGAAGCCGAAGCTCCGGATTCAGAAACGTCAAAGGTCTGATCCGCAGCTGCTGTCTGTTCGAAATTCTTCTAGATGTTTATTTGAGTGACAGAACCTGCTTTTCCTCAACATCAGACCTTTGGGAAAAGACTTTGAAGTGGAAATCTTTATTTGTTTTGACTGCTAAAGATATTTTGAGCCTGTCCATGTCAAGACAACGAGAAGAGAAAGAGAAAGAAGGAAAGAGCTTTCCCAACTTCTGAGCTACTTCACAGTCTTTGACATACAACCACTTGGCTTTTATCCTATCAGACTGTAACAATTAAGCTTAGAGATCCATAAGGAAACAATGTAGTTGTAACTGGGCCAATACCAGCACTGGAAAAACCCAAAGATTCACGCCCTTCAAGCATGTCTAATGGTAAAATAAGAGACGTATGAGGTAAGCAACAACTGACAAGTTTCTGTTTGTTGTGATAAAAGGAAAGCACGTCTGCAGAGGGGTTCTGCACAAATGCCACAGATAAGAGCTGGGAGCAATGTACTGAGGTCAAGCTCGGCAACACAAACGTGGAAAAATTCCTCTCTGGACACGTCTTACCTTTAGTCCCTGATGTAAGTACACGAGGGTGTAAACAGCTGCTACATGTTACACAAAGGCTTCACTGGCTGATATGTGAAAGGACCCACAGCTAATGGTTCTCACTGCTTTTTTTATCATATGGTTTCTCTATTAAGTCCCTCCCCTTTTTCTTTTACAGTACTTATAGACACAATTATAGTTCACACTGCGTCTCAACATACAGCTCTGATTATCATCTCAATATCATTTGACGACGCTGTCCAAGGCAACGCCCCATTTTTCCACCACATCCAAACGATACCGCGTTGCCATCCAAACTTACTGATGCCTCACTGTAACCCTGTCTGGTTTCTCCGCTGATTTCTTTGAGTTTGATGGCAATCCAGTGTGCATCTGTGTTCACTTTGTGGCCAGAGTTTCAAGTGGGCTGCTCTAGACTCTGCGGTTGTTACTTACTTCTGTTTTCTCTCTGGATGTCCTCTCGAAAAACAGCAAACGAAGCGCTTTTTCGGCTACAGTGGGAAGAAATATTTGTAATCTTATGTAGCATTTTATGACTTCAGAGAAAAGGTTTTGGAAAATGCACATATTTGCTGAAAGGATGAGCAGCAAAGCTGGGACTTGGCATATGCTCTCCAAGCTCTTTAAAACCAGTAGGTTGTATCGTATTTGTTCATCTGAACAAAACAAGTTTTACCAATGAAGGTGGGGCTTAATGTGGGTGTTTTGAATTTAATTCATGGCCGTGTGTCATGGCTTCGCTATTATTCTTAATTGGTCAGTTTGTAATTAGATTGCTAAAACAAAACCTAAATTTAGATACAAAGTTACGATGTAACAGTCCCCCCTCCCTCCAAAGTCCACATTTGACATGTTCCCGCCACCACTGTGACGCTAAGACAATAAGAGAAAGAATCAGCCTTAAAAGTGCAGACAATCAAAACAAGAGTCTAAACTATAAACTGCATAAAAGGCCAACAGTCTGCAGTCAGTGACTTAAACCTGCATTTTATTTTCAGACTCAAAGCCAGGTTGCTACATTTTAGCCTTAAGGCAGATGGGCGCCTACTCAACCAGCGAGCTGAACTGGTGCTCAAACCTGCATTTTTAATGGTCTACGGGAAAACAGCCCTCGGCTCCCGCTCTGCTCTGTGACCTCAGAAAACACTTCTCTGATGACTTGAGCTCAGCCAATAGTTTCAAGGCAACGTGAATAAAATGGGAAGTTCATTTGTATGGTCATTATTAGAGTCACAAAGGAGGATTATCCAATCCAAATTTGTCAATCACAAGTAAAAGCTAGAAAATTACATCAAAAGGTGCCGGCAGGAAGATTTGGTTTCCTGTGAGTCACTCGTTTTCTCCCACTTCCTGTCTGTTCCGACATGACAGTGATACCAACCTTCTCATCTAAATCTAAGCAAGAAGAGAAGAAGCCAAACTCTCACCATATGCTCAATAAATGTAATAAATGTTGGGTGGCACGATGAGACATTGATGTTACATAAAGACATGTTTTGCTTATTTTGAAAAAAATGCTTTGATGTGCTTCTCACAATGGTCCAATATGGCAGCATCTAATTCCTATGAGCTGTGTTCTATCAACACTGGCACACTAAAATACAATGAAAATACAGACTGGGTTCAAAGAAAGAAAAAGCCACCAAAGCAATTCAACCATGTTGATTTATAACAGAGCTGTGTGAGTAAAACGTTACAGAGCGCTCCAGAGACATTCATCGACATTCATCGACTTCTTCTTATTTCATTTCATGGCGTTAATCACAGCATTTTA
>VUQG01019439.1:8974-20881 GCA_015106755.1 Etia nguti | reverse complement strand
TCTTCCATTGGCTTTAATTTTGCACTCCAGTATGAACACCCATCCCCCAACCCGAGGATCACCACAACATAACCTAATAGACCTACACCTTAGTTCACAGATTTGCTTTGTCTAGGGTTTATTTTTGGGATTTCGCACAACCCAGGATTCAAATCATGAATACATAATAGGCTTGGATTTACAACATTATGAATGAAATGTGCTCTTTTTGGAAGCAGCCGGCCCCCCTCCCCTTTCGACAGGTTGTGTGTGAGACTTTAAATCATCAAACTGTAAATTATACATTTTAAATTGTTATTGATCCCTTTACCCCTAGTCCTAAAGTGTATATTTATTTTATTACTCTTCTTATATTTATTGTTTGTTTAATTGCACTGCTGTAACTGGAGCCTCGTCGTCTCGTCTCTCTATATACTGTACTGTATATAGCGGAGATGACAATAAAGTTTACTTTGACTTTAGCACAGCAGCAAGCAGGCGTACCGAGGGCTCTCGCGCTCACTTTTCGCGAATAGAATTTCAAAAAAACATCGGTGCAAATTATAAGTCTGTATCATAATGTCTGGTGTTTTCGTGTTTGTTGGTTTGTTTTTAATGTGTTTTATTTTGCGAGTTGGTTATTAGATGCTGCTCCAGCCATCCAGAGAATCCCCCGCCGCCCCGCCCTCTACTCTCTGTGTCGCAAGCAGCAGGCGCACCTCGCAAACGGAGGGCGCCCTTACTCCCAGCAAATGGGCAATAGAAAACCGATCGGTGCCTATGACATCCCCAAAATGCGCTGGCATGATGTCTGGGCAGCATGAGTACGAGCAACTTTTTTGCCGATGCCCGTGATGCCGCCCCCCACCACGATGCCGCCCTGGGCAACCACCCATGTCGCCCATATCAAAAACCGCTACTGTCCATGTGTGGCAACTTTTTATTTCACTGGTAGTCAAAAACACCAACTAATCTTCTTCTTAGTATTAGCAGTAGTAGTAGCATTAACGTTGTTCTTAATACTAGGTGTGAAGGATAAAACGTAATGCGGTTGAAATTTTACTCTAATAAAGCTAAAGGTTTTTTTTTTTTCCATTTTCATTGTGTTTGCATAAAGGAATAAAGCGGCAGACGTGGGAATAAAATAAAAAAAACGTTCTCTTCTCAGATGATTCTACGAAGACACACAACCTGTTTTGAGGTTTGTTGTGAGTCACATGCTTCTCTTTGGCTTTGTCACTTTCGAGACGTCATTTCTCATGAAATCTCTTGGTAACAGGGCCGTAAGTTTCTATTTTGCTCACTGCTAGGCAGCGCGAGAGATTGACAGAAGTATTACCCAGCAGAGCTCGTGGTCCTGTCCGCGGATTGACCAATCAGGCGTTAAGTCTGAACTCACGAGGAAACTGCGAGTCCTGTCGTGACATTTCGGCTCTCTAACTGCCTTTGGTGGAAATCCTTTCAGAGCCAAAATGGCGTCAGGTGTTTATTCGTCACTGGCCTCTTGGGCGGGACAAGTAGATATCCAATGAAAAAGCAGTAACATAAAGACTCGACGGGGAAACAGTTTACACGCTTGCTTACTCTTGACAGTTGTTTTGTTTTACCAGCGTTCAAAATTAGCTCGACGGAAGAGCTAGGTATGCACATTGTCTTAATCTAGCGGAAAGCTAATAAGGTATACTAAGTGGATTCGCACTGACATCTTGCACTAAGGTGAGTAAATGTGTTATTATCGACGGGTATTTGTGGTCTTGGCACTTTTTCCGCCAGCTAGCTAACCTGCAGATAAAGTAAAGTTTAAGTTTTCAGTGGCGCTTTAAAACAGTCTGCACGGATTTCACGTCATACAGTAAGGACTTGGTCTACGGTCATCTGTTGTTCGCTCAGCTGTTGATTTCATGCTGGTACAAACTCACCCACTTTACTCTTTATGGGACTGTTTGTAAAGTAGTCGCACTCTAGGATGACAAGTTAACACCTGGTATAGATACACATTCATTGCCGTTGACTGGAATCCAGTCTTTAATGTGATTGCCGGCTGTTTGTGTGCCTTAGGATGGCACAGTGGGACAGACTGAGACAGCTTCCTAGTGCGTACCGACAGCAGTTACACGAGCTCTATGACAGAGATGCTTTACCCATGGATGTTCGGCACTACCTGGCCCCTTGGATAGAGAAGCAGGAGTGGTAAGGAACCCTATGCTTCAACCAGCTTCAATGATTACTGTAAGTGAGTATGGCTGTGAAAATATTTTATTATGTTTTGTTCTGCAGGCAGCGGGCAGCACGGGACCATGCGTTTGCTATGGTGCTGTTCCAGGTCCTGCTTGAGAATCTGGACATCCAACACAGCCGCTTTGTCCAGGAGGAGTCATTTTTACTGCAGCACAACATTAGGCGCTATAAGCAGAACTTTCAGGTGTGTCCAGTAAAGGAGCAACCCAGTGACGTCTTTGGTTTAAAATGGAAAAGCAAATTTTGAATAATAGTGTCTTAAGAATTACCACTCCGTTTACCATGGTTTGCATATGTGTTTACATGCTTGGATTTTCCCGTTTAGTCCTCAAAGTATTTTAGCTTGTAAAATAAGCCAAGTGAGAGATATTTAGACATAGGCAAACATTAACCTGTTATTAATCCTTTATTGGCTGATGAAAAATGATAATATGACAGTAAAGGATTTTAAAAAGTGACAAAAGTAAAGAAAGCCTTTTAATGTCCTCCAGTAAGTCTGCACGGTTGATTAGCCTATATACTGTATCAGTGTCACATGATAAACTTTAACATATGTGACCCCCGGCCTATGCCGTTTCTCTCTTACAGAGGTATGTGGATGACCCGTGTGCTTTGGCAACTACAATCCTTTGGTTTTTGGAAAAAGAGAAGGAAATACTGGAGAGCGCTGAACTGGCTGAAAAGGTTGGTGTAACATCTCATTGTGGTAATTAAACTAAACTTTATGTATAGCCACTTTTGATCACAATGTAGCTAAGTGCCTTAAGAAAAGTAAAATAAACCCAGAAATGGCATTAGGTATTTAGCATGTACTGTAAAATGGTAATGCTCTTCTAAAAATACTGCCCCAAACAAAACAATTGCTCATAATTACACTTGCACACAGCTGGATATACCTGTATGTGGTATTTTTTACAGGAAAAACATTTTATCATGTGATCTATTGATGCATTGCCAGTTTCCATGTTTTGGCTTTTTTCTGGTATGACTCCATTGTTAGCTGTAGGGTTTGTAGTATTGCAATTCAGCTTTTAAGTTTAAAATTAAATGCAAACTTTTAAGGAGCCTAGTATAAATTTTTATCCTGTTTTAGTTTTATCCTGCAGTTTTTCAAAAAGAGCTGCGTGTGCGAAATAGAACCACAAAACTCATTGCGTGGGCTAAAAAGTGAAGATTTTCCCCCCAGCAGTTTTTAAACTACACTCTAACTTACTATTTCCTCTGTGACAGCTTCAACCAGTATTACATCTGAAAGACAATGATATCTTGGTATTAGCCCGTCCTTTGTTTTTCTTTAGGTCCAGCTTTTGCAAGTTGAGCCAGAGGCAATGGAGATAAGCAGTCAGCAGGACCTTGAACGTAAACTGGCTGGCTTGAGGAATGAAGTGCAGGTGGAGATTATGTTGCTTTGTGTTATCATTTGTATTCTATGGATAAAACATGTCACAGTTCTTTCATTTCCTTTTTTTTGTGCTATAGTGTATGGAACATACAATCATATGTCTGGAGGAGCAGCAAGATGAGTTTGATTTTAAATACCAAACCCATAAGTTGGAAGGTAAACAAATGAAAACAATTGGGTTATATTTGCATGCTTTAATGTCTGTGAGAATGAGTAATAAATGTAAAACATATTTAAATCAGAGCTACATGTACTCTTTTGTTTTGGTCTTTGTTATGTGGAAATTTTCATCCCACCATGGAAACTTTTACACAGCTGTGGTAGACGAGGCCAGGAAAAACGAACAGATTAGAGCGCTTCAGATGCTTGTCAACAAGCTAAATGAATGCAGGAAGGTATGGAGTCAGTAATATTCCTAAATATATTCTTAAACATTTTATTGTAGTTGTTTAATTATTTACATTCTTATCTTATCACTTTTTAGAGCACGCTGTCAGGCCTAAATAGTATTCTGGACAGGACTCAGGACATCATTGACGTGCTTGTGAAAAAGGAGCTGGTGGAGTGGCAGAGGAGGCAGCAGAAAGCATGCATTGGTGCTCCAGACAATGTTTGCCTGGATCAGCTAGAAAAGTGGTATGTTTATTCTCTCTTTGAGCTGAATTTGCATTTCCAAAATCAATCCCCCCATTCTCTAAAATCTGCATGAAATTAAAATAAATGCTCTTCTCTTTGTGATTTTCTAGGTTCAGCTGTGTGGCAGAGTGTCTGTTCCAGGTGTGGGAGTTTCTTACTAAGTTGGATGAGCTAGTAGGAAAAGTGTCCTATGAAAATGACCCAGTGAAGACCCAAAACCCCACACTACAGAAAAGATTGGACACTCTTCTAAAAGACTTACTCAAGAGGTATTTCTTTTAGGCCATTAAAATGTGAAAGATGTTCTCTTTCACTTTTATGTATTCTTTAGGTAATTTAATGACTTTCCTTTTTTTCTTTTACTCTTACTTTTAGCTCCTTTGTGGTTGAAACTCAGCCATCCATGCCTCAGGGGAAAGGATCTTTGGTTCTCCGCACAAATGTCCAGTTCTCTGTCAAAGCCAGGTCAGTGCCCAGCACAGAAATCAGCGTGCAGTGCAGTGTTTCGATGGACTTATCGGCATTTAATAAGAAAGCTACTTTCAGCTGCTCCCTAATCCACATGTTTGATTTGGCAGATTTTGTTTACACTGGGTGTCCTGGCTGGCACAACCCCAGAGGGATTTGTGTCTCCTCCTGGGATTGAACTTGGATCTTTTGCTTTTTAGGAAAATGTTTAAACCTGTAGAGCCACTAATGAGCTTAGAGTAATAATATCAGAATCAGAATACTTTATTAATCCCAGGGGAAAATATGTGGCCACAGTTGCTCCAAGACAGTAAGAACATTTACTAACTAAACTAAATTAAATAATACAGTATATTACAAAGTTACAAAAAATAACTAAGTAGCTCTAATTACAAATATCTCAGCATATTACAAAAAGTAAATGTATATGGTTGACATTGCGCCCCTCTTATCATACTGTACTATGCTGTACTTATTAGGATAATGTGCATATCGAGCTGCTGTATCCTTATAGTAACAGACTGGTATAGAGAGTGGTTTCGTTGGCCTTTATTTCCACCATGTAAGCATAGAATCAATTGTTAAATAGTGTGAGTAAGTTGGAAAGTTTATTGCATTCCTGCAGAGCCATCTCATCTTCCTCCCATGTATGTCTTTGGCCTGTCTTCCATGCTGTAACCTTGAGAGCGTTCCTGGTTTCCTGTTTTTCACATTTTTGTATTCGTTCATATTCGTCTTCATATTTCTCAAGCTCTAACATTTTGCGCTTGACTTAACCATTTCAGACTTCTTGTGAAGTTTCCAGAACTGAACCACTCCATGAAAGTGGATGTATCCATGGACAAGTAAGTTTTCTCCTTCAGACCTGTAGTTGTTTTCATTACCCTTAAAACAAACTTCCAGCCTTTAACATTAGAGAAAGATGTTTAATTCCTCCCTGTGATCACTGCTGCTGTTTTTTTTCTCACCCTTGAAAATAGGGAGGCTCCTCAGATCAAAGGGCAAGTTTTTTCATTTACATATAAGTTTCAGAAGCAACATTGAGCTTTGACATTTGCTGTGAACTTGTTTTTAGTAAACCTCCTGTTTTTGTAGGTATCGACGTTTCAATGTCCTGGGGACTAAAATTAAGGCCTTGAACATGGCTGAGAGCACGAATGGAGGCATGGTGGCAGACTTCAGACATCTGGTATAATCAATAATGAATTCATAAGCAATTAGATACAAAGACTTTTATACAATTGTGACACAAAAATGATTTAAAAGCAAATATTTAACAATGTATTTAACATGTAACACATCAGCTACACTCAAGTAATTCAAAGAATACAATTTATAACAATATACAGCCTTTGCTGGCAGGTGACAATTTTTATATGTTATTTGGGAGTAACTGTGTGTACAGTCTTACTAATTAATTAATAAATACTATTTTTCTGTAGACTCTGAAGGAGCAGAAATCAGGAGGTGGTGGCAAAGGAGTCAGTGATGTGAGTTAATATTGGTAACCCTGCTGATGCCATCTCTTCTTAATGTTACATTCTAATAAAGGAATAATGATCTGTGTGTTATTTTCTTGTTTACAGATTTCTCTGAGTGTTACAGAGGAGCTGCATATCATCTACTTCAACACTGTATTTGAGCTGAAAGGCGTCTCTGTTGAGCTGCAGGTGGAGTTTCTTCTGCGTTTTTCATGTTATATGGCTGCCATCACAGATAAACAACATTAGTTCCGTTTAAAAATTAATCATTAATTTGCAGCTTTGGTGACAGAACTATGACCTAAGCTATATTTTTTATGGCACGCACACCTGTAGGCCTCCACCCTCCCTGTGGTCATCATCTCAAACTCCAGCCAGCAGCAAAGTGCCTGGGCGTCTGTCCTCTGGTTCAACATGCTCAGTCAGGATCCCAAGGTGACAAGTCACTGTTACTGGCACACATGCTGTGTTTTTGCAGTCAAGTTCCCTTGTAATACAATTACGGGCCAGCATAAATTAATCTTGTACATATCGTGTACATATGTCTGCTTTTTCCAGGATGTTATGTTCTTCGCCAACACTCCTGCAGCTACTTGGCCTCAGTTTGGAGAGATGTTGAGCTGGCAGTTTCTCTCGGCCACAAAACGTGGCCTCGATGACACTCAGCTGGAAATGATCGCAAACAAGCTCTTTGGTAAATTCTTCCACCGTGTTCTGCTTCATTCTGCTCATTGTTGAAAACACCTACTTTCACGTACTGTTAAAATGTATCTTGAATTTGCAAACTTTACATTTATAGATAGTAGCACTTCTAGCACAAAACTGACGTAATTCTTTTCCATTGTGGCTTGTAACCATGTTTGTGATTGTCCATCTTTTTTTTAAATCTCCAGGCAAAAAGCCAAACTATGACAGCTGTACAGTACCGTGGTCAAAATTCACCAAGGTAAGAGGCCTAAAAACAGTTTTTCATTTTGTAATCCCTCAAGCCATACTTTAACCTTAAGCCTTACCACTAAAAACAGTTATTACACCTCATATAAATATATCTGAGCCTTTCATTACAGAGAACATAGGTCTGTAGGTGTGTCCAAATGACATTTTCCACTGTTTGTTTTACAGGAGAATACTCCTGACACTTTCTGGGTGTGGTTTGATGGCATTTTAATGATGGTGAAAACATACCTTGAGGACCTGTGGAGGGATGGGTATGATTGTTATTCATTCTTAGAAGCTTTTTTATGCTTGAATAATTCATCAGTTTTAATGGGTTATACAAACAAGCATTCCTTTGAAAATGGTTATCTCAAAGGACTGGACTGAGAATGACTGAAAAACAAGCCAGTGTCCAAAAAAAAAAAAACTGCTCAAGACAGCCTAAAAGATTAAAAAATAACAAGGAACTTTGACTTTCTAGATGAATGAGAGGTGCCTCAAGACTGCACAGTACTGTACCTTGTACATAGCTTAGGTCATACTCCAAATAGGTACCTCTTATTATTGTAACCTTATTCGTGACAACTGTATTGGATCGTAATAATTTTTGGAAAAACCTGCAGGTTCTCCTCCACAAGTTTTCAACACATTTCTGTTTTAAGTAAATCAAAGTAGCTATCTGTATTTAATAACTTGACAGCAGTGTCAGATTAATTTTTAAGCAGATTAAAATAATCCAGCCACATGCCAAACTGTCTGCATTGTAATCTGGATAACTCTGTTACTAATATGTACGGCCCAGTTTAGCTGAGCCCGTTCTCACTCCAACCGCGTAATATACCGACGATTTGTCACGTCCCGAGGCGTTCCTCAGGAACGCGGAAGGTTACCTTTCGCGTTCCTGAGGAACCCTATTTTACGGGCAAGGTTGTGGATGGAATCCAATAGATTGAGGCTCCCGACAGTAATACACATTCCAGCCGTGTATTCCAGCCCTAACCTAACCTTATTCGTAACCCTAACCATAACCTTATCCCTAACCTTAACCACCACTTTAATCGTGTTAGATTGTGTTTTCCAAAGCGATTACAGTAAAATAAACATACATGTGTAGATTCATTCCAAACAGTTCTAATTTTTCCTCATTTTTCCGAACTCCTAATATAGGGACGTGTTGGGTGCCTGAAAGCGTAACATATCATAGATTTGTCACCTAGCGTAAAATGTTATGCTTTGGGTGTGAGAACGTGTTGTTTAGCTCAATGTTTGTCTTTTAAAATAAAATTCCTTTTGTGCTTCAGGCTCATCATGGGTTTTGTGACCAAAGGCAAAGAGAAATCTCTCTTGAAGAAGAAAAAGAGAGGCACGTTCTTGTTGCGTTTCAGTGAAAGCATCATTGGGGGAATTACCTTCTCCTGGGTGGAAATCACTGTGACTGGTGAGAGTGTTTTGGGGGGTTTTTTGCTTGTGTGTCAGAAAGAAATACAACTAAGCTGCATTTCACAGTGGTCGAGTAACCTGTTTAATACATCATCCACTGTCTGTTTCAGGTGAGCCTGATGTAAAGACAGTCCAGCCCTTCACCAAAGTTGACCTTTCCCAGATTCCCTTCCATGAAATCATTCGAAATTTCCAGATCTTAGAAGCTGAAAATGTCCCAGAAAATCCTCTGCTCTACCTGTATCCTGACACTCCGAAAGATGAGGCTTTTGGAAAGTATTACACTGAGAAGAGTGGAGGTAAGGCCACCATTTAAAATATTATTGAAGTTAGTCCTGCAGATTAAATCAAATTTAACTGCTCTCTCTCTCTCTCTTTTTTTTTCAGAGGACAGTCCATACATAAAGTACATCAAAACCAAGTTGGTGTTTGTTTCCAAGGAGTAAGTATGTGATCCATTCAGGCTGATTTATAGTGTCTTGCTTGCTGGAATTAAAGAAAAAAAAAAAACCCATCCCATAAATACAACAAACTTAAATGCACTTCACTTCAAAAGTAGTGTACCCACACCTTTTTTTAATGTCATGAGCTAATGGTTGTAATGACTGTTTATCATTGGTCATGTAGGAACACACTGGAAGCTAGGTCACCCATGCCCTCTGACATGGCACAGGGGGAAGGCCTGGAGCCAATGAATGGCCTGTGTGGAGAGGCAGCTGGTGAGTCATGCCTCTCCTTGCTGTCCAATCCAGCTTAAGACCTTGTCAAACAAATTACTCACCCTTCATCAAAAATCTCTGTCACCATCCCTATTATGGTCTTGCGGTGCATGAAATCAGTGGGTAGCATACAGTAGAATACAGTAGATGTCTGAATACAGTAGATGTCAGGTGACAGCTTTTTAAAAGATTTATTTATTTTTTATCCTTGAACTGAACTTTTGTGGGAATGTTGGCTGATTTTACTGCATGCACATGTGCCGTAGCATGGTCCTGTGAACATAAAGCCTTGTTCTGGCCAAGAAAAACTATCGCTAACACGTCTTATTATCCTGCTTTTTCATGCTGCTTTTTGGTCCTTTTAAATTAAAATACATTGCTTGGGGTCGCCATTAAAATTACTACTGAAATCAAAGATAAAAATATAAAAGTTATTAATGTATGACAATGCAAACATTTTGAGAAATGCATTTTTGAAGTAACATACATGCTTGGACCTTGAAAACTCACAATTAAATTATATTTTCTTTGTTTAATTACTACAAAAATGTTTCCAGAACGTTAGAGAGAACTGTAGAGTGCAACAGAGACTGCCCACATTTTTAAGGGCTCCGATTCCAGAAGCGAATTTTCCATTTGTTTTCTCTATTGACATGTCAGAAATTCCTTACAGAAAGGGTTTTAACCCTTGAGCGAAGGCAAACAGCTACGAGGTGAATCATGATTTGGATTTTTGTATAAAAGGAAATTGGAAAAAAAAGTACTTGACAATGTAGATAGATACTTTAACTTTAACAAAATGCCCGTCCCACGAGTTTGAAGACATTTTTGAGGCTCAAAATGTGTTTTTTACTGCAAGGGTTACAATTAGGTTAGGGTTAGGGTTAGGGTAAGCACCTAGGGAAAGCATTATGTCAATGAGATGTCCTGACTAAGATATGAAAACGTGTGTGTGTGTGTGTGTGGTAATATAGAACAATTCAGTTCAATTTAGTTTTATTCATATAGCGTCAGTGCTTTGTTCATGGCTGCACTCACTGCTTTCACAGTTTCTAAGGTTTCGCACTCATTAAGTGACTTGACGTTCTCAGATTTTAATATTTCCGTGGTAACAGCAACCAGGGTCACAAGGAAATTAATATTAACACGTGCACGTCTAAGTTCTATGACGGAAAAATATAGGGGTGGGGGTGTAGTAGTAATCAGATTTAGTCAGGTGTAGGGTTTTTATGTACAGGGTTAATCATTTATTCATTAACATGTAAATTAATGAGCTTAAAAGATATTTTTAGTCAGATTCAAATATTGGATGGTTAAACTGCTCATTTTTGTTTTTTCTAATATGCCATAAAATAAACTATTCCTTTACAAAGGGTATGTGATATTTGTATTTAGTATCGATTCAACTGAGCTTTAATTTCACCTATTGTGAGGTTAAAAAAAACAGCAAACATAAACTAAATTACACATAGTTTAAATGTTCTGTACAAAATGTGATTCTCTCTTTTCTGCTTATGGCTTTGAACAGCACATCACATTTTTTTCAGTTTCATTTCCCTAGCGAGAGCATAAATAAACTACATCCATGACAACAGATTCAACTTTTTTTTTCCCTTCTTCACTCTTAGAACAAGACGGGGATCTTTATCCTCTGACGCCACCGCTGGAATCTTATGACCCTGATCCCATGATGAATGGCTCTGTTGTAGACCCAGAGCCGCCGCAAGATCTGCTGATGTATCTCAACAATCCAAACCTTTTTGACAATGACCTCTTGCAAGACGACCAATCGCTGCCTGATTTCAGCCTTCAAGGATTTAACTGTCTGCTCCCACAGTCCTGTGGCAGCTTCCCTTAGCTTCTGTTTGTATTCAACCATATCACTGTACATAATGCACTTGTTAGCTTTATACACAGTACAGCATTTATATCAGAAAAATGTGGCACACGTGGCAAATCCAGCATAAGTGAAATAGTTTGCTTTTAATTCTGTTTTCATGTGAAATGCTCGACAGCCCATCTGATAACCCTGAAAATCACACATAACTGATGTTTTTGTGCACTGTATAAATTTATAGAGCACTCCTGTGAATCATAAACTATTGTTACTGCTCTATGAAGAGATACACATAAGATTGTTGAATGAGCCGGACTCATATCAGTCCATACTTTATTATTTTAAGATTAGGCATAAAGTCTAAATCATGCTTAAAACTGACCAGGTAAGCAGGCGGGAAAGGTTTGTATTAGCTATCACTGCAGAGACTGCACATAATTTATTGTATCATTGTTTATTTTGAACCCTTTTGTCATTGTTTTAATATTGGCACCTACAACATGTGATAAAATTCACTTAAACATCCCACTTCCTGTTTTAGTTTGTCCTTTTATAGTACCACTGTCATTTAAATCATAATTAAAGCACAGATAAAGAAGAAATGTGTGGTCTGATTATTAATAAAAGTTGTACATTGACAAATGTAGGAAGCTAGTTTTATATTTTTAGCCTGCACCTCATTACCTGTAAAAATTAAAATTTGTGGACTAGAACTAATATTTTGACTATTGTGATGATTTTCTGTTGATAGGACTTTTTTTTTTTTTTTTA